>JAOYSI010003159.1:0-14099 GCA_025775065.1 Hiodon alosoides
CCTCCACCAAACTTTACAGTTGGCACAATGCAGTCAGGCAGGAAACGTTCTCCTGGCATTTGCCAAACCCAGACTCGACCATCAGACTGCCAGATAGAGAAGCATGATTCGTCACTCCACAGAATACATTTCCACTGCTCCAGAGTCCAGTGGCGGTGTGCCTTACACCACTCCATCCGATGCTTGCCATTGTCTTTGGTGATGTAAGGCTTGCATACAGCTGCTCGACTATGGAAACCTATGCAATGAAGCTCCTGGCTCACAGTTTTTTTGCTGATGTTAATGCCAGTGGAGGGCCCCTCTGCAGTTATTGAGTCAGCAGAGCTCTGTAACTTTACGTGGAATTGCTGTGGTTCCTAAACACTTCCACTTTGCAATAATACCACTTATAGTTGATCGTGGAATATCTAGGAGGGAAGAAATTTCACGACCTGACTTGTTGCAGCGGTGGCATCCTATTACAGTACCACGCTCGAATTCACTGAGCTCTTAAGAGTGACCCATTCTTTCACAAATGTTTGTAAAGGCAGGTTGCATGGCTAGGTGCTTGATTTTATGCACCTGTGGCAATGGGACTGAATGAAACACCTGAATTCAATGATTAAGAAGTGTGGCCCAATACTTTTGTCCATATAGTGTACCCTGTACTTTTACATAAGGTCTGGAATTCCTCTTTGAATAGAGAAGAAACTATCTGCATCCTGCTTACATTTTATATAATGCTTATAATGTGGTTATATTGTGTAAACATATGTCTCATATACAATCCTAATATCTCTGAACAAATACCTTATTTTTAAACAAACCTCAGTATGTGATCACCTTCATGGAATGATATAGTATATTTTAGTATATTTTAAAAATAATTGGCTCACTGACCATCCGTAGAGGATTCAGTCAGATTGCCGCAGGCTGAACAACACCTTTAGTTAAATACACTGTGTTTTTCATTTACCAGGCAGAAGGATCTGATTGTAATTGGCTGTGCATGTCGTGTCTTTCCGGTTAAATTATCTTTGCTTCCACAGTAATTATGCTATCGGGCAGAAACATCTTATGATTAACATTGGAACAGAGATAAGATGGGACGAAGATTGGAAGACCCTGTGGACGAATGATTATCGCACTCCCCCCGAATTGTCAGATTGACCATGACCTCGCTATTAATATAAAAATATGTAAATGGAGACTTGGCTGGATGACTTAGACATTTAATTTCATAGCGAAATACAATCCGTGATGAGTCTGACGCTGTCACACACTGATAAGCCCTTTTTCAGCCAGCTTTTTCCTGAGGCTGATTCGGTCTTTTAGAGAAGGCTACATAACATCTAATAACCAACAGAGGGCAACATGTCTCAGTTTCTTTCTACACTGCCGATTCTGCTCAGTGCATCCCAGTGAGGCACTATGATTCCCTGGGGTATCTTTATTTGAAGGCCTTAATCCTGCATAAACTTTGAATCGGAGCGGAAAATTGCAGTCTGTGATCTCGGGGAGAGGAAAAGATGACCTGCATTATCTTTTCTCTGGTGGACAATTCCCTAGTGCTTTCTGCATGAGCTCCTCCCCCAATGCCCCCCAGTAACTTCAAAGGCAAGATGAGTCACTACTCTACACCCCTAGCCTGGGCTCATCGACAGGCCCAGAGTTAAATCCTTGTAGTTGTATTCAAATCCATTCACACCAAGGCCTGTAGTTAACTGGAAACCCCACCCCTTTCTTTTAACCCTGTTTGCGTTACAGCATAGTTAGGGTGGGCATGTCTGTCCAGTATGTATCACTAAAGATTCCCCTTTTCTATGAGACCACTTTGACACCTTTATATTTTATACAAGAAGTATGTCGGCCCTTTGAAGTTATAATGAAACCTGCTGAAGAAAGAACTCTGGAGAATAATCTGAATTTAAAATAATAACCAAAGGTTAATCAAATGCGATATACCAGCCTGCAAATTGCAATACAGACTGCATTTATTTTCAATAAAATAAATGTTAAAGTTGAAATCCATTGCTCAAGTTGACTGCAGTGTTTTAAAATAGGTTTTCAATGACCATCCTCAAGATTATTTGACAAAATGCAATAGTAAAACATGAGCTATGTGTCATTGATAAAACTCAAAATATATGATCTTATGAGAACATTGTCTCTGTATTACTAATGTTGCACTTCATAAGACTGGAAAATTACATTTCATAGGAGAGAAGAAAATCAAATATGCATGCCTACTCATCTGCAATATCCAGGCACATCTTAGAATCGGTCCCATCAGACAGCATAACCCCATGCAGCAGGGAAAATTTAACTGTTTAATTCTCTGTCTGCGCTCACTCCCTGTTAAATGCAAACCCTTTCAATAGTGGAGGTCCAGAAGATTTGCTCTGATGAATGTCCATTGACCGAAAAGATCAGCTACTATTAAAAGTATTTGTATCTCATGGGAAGTGTGCAGAGACATACTTTGGTTCAAAAGCAACCGGTAGATTTAGCCTATTGTCTACACAGTCAGGCATTGAAATCCCAACATGGTAACTGATGGGTGAACATAACTAGGTGAGACGTGGGGGACTGTGGTGCCAGGCTAAGATGAAATTCACGGGGTGCGTCCCAATAAAGCAGAACATAACACCGGTGAAGTGGAAGCTCTAGAAGATTTATTTAGCACTCCACCCCTTTCTCTTCCTCTCCATTATACATCATAAACAATTAAGCAATGAACAATCTCTTATTAAAATACAGTTTCTTCTTCTTCTCTTTTCTTTTTACTATTATTATGCTCAGAAAAAAAATTGTACTATCAACATTAAAAAGGGTATACAGTAAAATACTGGCCAAGTCCCTATATAGTTTTTTTTGTTTGTTTTCACCTCATCTTTAATGTTCTCATATTTACATTTTGCATTAGATAAAACACAAATTATCACGTGACTTCAAACAATGATTTCTATCACTGGACACACACACAATTACTTAAGTCCTTTCTTTCTGGGTTATGCTCACAGTGATTTGCATTACTGGAGGCAGTGATTAGAAGCTTTTTTTTAGGATGGCTTCTAGTAGCTTGGCCAGTCCAGGGGGTATGGAAGCATAATTGTGCTCGAAGAGACTCCCAACACGATTAAATTCCCAATGCCCTGAAGTTTGGAGCTTTTGGGCAAACAATCCCTCTTCTTCATGCACCCAGGTGTTATCATATGGTAAAATCATAAAGGGGGACACTTGCATGTTTCTGTTTATGGTAACATTTCAGTTTATTTAAAAAAAAATTGTGCTTGATGTAATGCCAGTATCCTGTGTCGTCCATATTGTTGATCTCTCGATTACGTCTTTATGTGGAATCCAATCGCAAACATTCCTGGGGCTACATTTTAAGTCTAAGATTAGACACAACCACCAAATGTCTTTGTTTCCGCTGGAGACGTTTCCATTTAGTCTGTATGGCACTGGAAGTCACCGGCTTGGCCTAGGAACATGTTCCACAACTTTAGTCAATCTCAGAAACGACTTGTATGCAGAAAGCCGCAAAGCTGTTGATGCCTCCACAGCATCCAATGTTCCGTTGTGCTTACTGACTTGAATTGTCATATATCTGTGCAAATGGAAATACTACAGAAAGGCAAAATTCCCCAAAAAACTAAAGAATGGAGACCAAAACAGCACAAGCACATTGTTTTCACTTCTTGTTGCAAAGCTTGCTCACCCGCACATTGCAGTAGCATTTATTGCCATGGCTGTATTGTTACTATACTTTTTGGCACAAGCTGCACTGTGGTTTGATGATGTGCAAAGTATAAAAACTATATAATACAGTATAGTAAAGAAAACATGGTTTTTAATTAAAAACAATTAGAAGCAAGATAAGTCCTGATATTTTATAGGATGATGGCATCTGAAGAATTGACAGTATGTGCATCCAATGTTGTTCTGCTCCATCTGTGTCCACGGAAAGCCACACGTTGAGGTAGCCGCAGATACAGATTTTAAAATAATTTTAGAAACTCTGTTTCGCAAATTTGTCACTCTGCAAGAGACTACTACACGGAGTTGATGAAAAAAAAACAATAGTATAGTAAAGGCAATACTGTTTTTGATCACCATTTAAATTTGCTGCTGAATAGAAAAATTAAAATGGTAAAATAGTCCACTTGCAAACACACAGATTTATATTTTTATAGCATGTAAATTATATATAATATATTATTATACTTTTTTTAATAACAGTAGAGCTAAATTATGAGTTAAATAGAAATCTCGTCTTACTATAATTTTATATATATATATATTTCTATTTAACTCATAATTTAAAACTACTGTTAGTAAAAAAAGTATAATTCAAGGGTATAAAGTATACTCCCTTTTTTAATGAAAATGTTTATTTTAGTACTATGTCTCTGTCACAATTGTTGCATATTTTGACACTGTTGTACAAACTGTATGCATAACTTTTTGAATGTTGTGTTTACGTTGTGCTTGGAGGTGTCACAAAATCCTGGGATGCTTGTGGGAGGATAGGGGTGGTTAGTTATTTAAGTTCAACATAATACAATGAAATGCCCGCATTGTGCTATAATTACAATAATATATAGACACCAACTAAAAGCGTATTTCCCCTTCATAATTCGCTAATGTGGTTTGTTTTAAGGGAGGTAGACGTGTTACTGTGAGTCAACGCAAAAAGCAGAGGAGCAGAGAAGAAAATGGTAGGTAGTTCTGAGCGATCCCATCCGTGTTCTTCTGTAACCTAATGCTTATTTATCCAAAGCCATCTCTCCACATCATGAGCAATAGGATATAGCCTGGAAGGCTGCCGATTTAAATGTGTAGACTTACTGATCAAGAGAGTAAAAGAGAGAGAGGGATCGAGAGCAGGAGAGAGAAAGGGTAGATGCGTGTCCATTCTTCACTCCTCTGGGGCTTTTAGAGGGCTGTTTGGAAATTCCTCCCTCCATCACTGTTCAAGTTTAAGTGCCTTGAGTATCAGTATAATTTCAATCCTCCGTTATTGCTGAAATATCAGGTGCCCACTAATGGCAAGTATTGACGGCACTCTCAGTCTGTGACGCAAGAGATCCTGGTAGTTTCACTTCTTGAGCGCATTCATGCCAAATACAGTGGAAAACACTGCAGTAAGTCTGTTAAAGGTGTTAGAACAATACAAAAAATAAATATATATTTTTTTAAAAGCTGAAATACCTCCAGTTTCCCCACACTGCACCCATTGCACTGAACTTCTTTGGAAACCATCAAACATGAAATATCCAGAAACTGATTTCCACATTTGAAAACCCCAGCTAAATAAGCCATCAGTGAGATTTAAAAAAAACAACAACTGATAAGACAAACTCAGAGTCGCAGGCTTCACAGTTCCTGGTATGTCTGTTTTGTGGAACGCTATTAAAAAAAAACAGTTTCTTCTGCCCGGGACATAGAAGCTGTTTATCTCTGTTGAGGGAGTTTGCACGTCCAAAGGTCTGTCCTGACAGCAAGCAAACGCCATTAATTTCACAACCTTCCTGGTGACAGCCTTTGCTGTTTCTGGAGAGAGAGCTATCTGCTCAGAAAGGGAGTAATAGTTCCAAAGCTGAGGTTGAGACCCAGAGCACAGAGAAGCGCTCATTAACTGTTCTCCTTTTGCTTTGTTTTTACTTGCTACTGGTTATTTATAATTGTAGCGTAGAACAAAATAAAAAAAACCAAGAATATAATTTCAGTGACTTATACGTTAAAAAGAACGATTAAAAACCAATAATAAAAATAAAACTTTTTACACCTCTCTCAAGCACATTTGTACTGCAAATGCTTCAATAGAATCTGCAACTCATGCTGATAAATATGCATGTGTAATACCGATACAAATACATACAATCTCTGTATTTATTACAGAATTTTACATAGTAGGTAAATCACTACATCTGGAGAGTTTCTTCAGAAATGAATAGGTTTGGCGTAATTATTAGGACGCTAACAGTATTTATATGGCATGAAGGAACGGTGTTGACTAAGCACAATTACAGTGGAGCGGTTTGATTGGTATCCGCAATGTCAGAATGTAAACAGTAGATGGCGAAGCTGCCTTTTTCGAAGTAGGAGCCGAATGCAGGTAAAGAGCAGAGAGAGGAAAAACATGCACGGAAGCTTATCAGATTGATTGGCCTCAAACACAACAGACTAGCCCAGTGCTTTATACGGTTTTAAAACGAAAGCCATACCGAGGAGATAACTGAAATGAGACAAAACTGTAAAATTGAATCTGTTCATTAATGAAGACATGAGGACACAACAAAACCAAATTGCAAGACCAATTCCAATAGAACCGTTGCAATAAAGTTCCCAACACATGGTGCTGCTGCAGGATTAGAATATCCTCTATAGAAACTCTGTAGGCACTCGCTAACCCCATTCCTACTCCTTGGCTTCTTTCCACCGGGCTTTATGGAGCAGAAAAAAACAAGAAAGCGATGGGGTGCATAGTTTTTGCTTCCTCCTGTTCCCACTTCGTTAGGCTCCTGTAAAAAAAGCAACACCTCCACACGGTTCTTAGTCCTAAGAAGCTATTCAGATAACAGGCTTTTCTGTACCAAAGGAAAACATTTTTCATTCTCCTTATCCTAGCATAAACCATAAAACCAAGCCAACACAGCAAACACAGACATGTTGTGTGGGTTAAAATATTAAATACTGCACTCCAGTTAGTGATCTTTGCAGGTTTGTGTGGCTTTTAGCATTGTTTAGAGGAAAATACTGCATTTATTCCTTAGGTTAAAACAGATCAAGATGTGATCAAAATACATGCAAGGCAGCACTTTTCTTCTGGTAGGCATTAATTAATTGTGGTGTGTTCCCTGAATGTCAGACATTAAGCAAGTTAAAGGAACTGCAGGTTCCCATCCGCCCTCCCACAGACACACCTGCTGCACTCAATCATTTATCTGTGTCATTAAATGATTAAATTATGATGCGTGTATTTGGGCCTGGCTGAGGCATGTGGTGGCACAGCCGTATGCCCGCCTTGCTCTTTGTCTTCGGCCAAATCTCACACAGACGGTTGCACAGAGTGGCGGCATCGGAAATCGTTCACCTCCTCGACGCGCAGCAGAGCGACTAATTGAGGGCTTCCAAAAACCCAATCGATCTAGCAAGATTTTCCATCTTGTTTTTTGCTTCTGCTCTTAGTTTCAGGAAAGTTGTGGCCCCTTTGCTATAATGAAAATAGAAAAAGGTCACTTCTCTATATAAGGGCTAATCTTCAGTTTAAGCAAAATACAATGAGCTTCTTAGGAGAATCATTATTTCATTCCACTTCATTCTAATTTTTGTGACTTTTTTTTTCAGTATCAGGAAAAAGCCCTCTTAAAAACACCCAAACCAAAGTACAGAAATTAACTGAGAAACTGGGGCTGATACCAGCTTAACAACATGACCGTTTTGGAACTAATCAGTAGTAGGCATTATCCTGTATCATTATGTACTGCTTGTAGAAAAACATGGAAAACCTTTTTGTATTGATTGAGTTATACAAGGCTCTATATTGTAAGTCTTCTGGAAACTTTCCTTTGGTATAGAATAGCCCGCTTTGTTAACTGCGACTGACAGACACATCTCCCATAAGCCACGGCAATTTACCAAACACTCTCACATAAGTCTAGGAGGTGTCAGATTGTCTAAGGCTCAACACAACCAAGCCTGCATTTAAAGGAATGGAGAACTAATCTCTGCTGTCTCTGTAACGATCCACATGGAGCAGACTGCAGTGAGCATTGGTCTGTATGGCTGAGTCTCATGTAGTGTAGGGCCAATCCGTGCCCATTCCACTCCAGGTGTAGGGTTTTCGCAAAACCATCAATCGGGCTCCACTTGTCACTCAAAACTCGTCCAGGTTTTATTTAGGTGCATATATCCTGCTCTGCCTAGTAAGAAATATTTAAAGTAAGGGGCTTGGCGGCAAACCTGCTACACAAACGAATGCAGACCCACCTCTGTGCTATCTAATGAGTAACAAAACTAATTAAACTTGGCATGTTGTCTTTTTGCAACTTTTGCTCTGCCTGTTCACAAAAGAGCATTCTGCTCTGTAAAACAGTCTTCGGAAAACAAACAGGGAACAAACAGAGGAGGGAAATTTTGTGCGGCTCAGACGTATTTTTTTATCTGAAATATAGAAAATATATCTGAATGGAGAGGACCCATTGTATCAATGTGTGTGATCGCCTCCTTGCTCCTCACTCTCTCGATGGCTGCATAGATCTATGTGGTCCCCCTGTGGTAGGAAGTCACAGGTTTTAGTAGGGGGAGAAAATGATGGGGGTGTGCGTGGCCCTCAGGGGTCCCGGGGCAGGCCGGAAGAGGGTGGGGCCCAGTAAGGGAGTCTGAATGAGAGTGGCGGTGCCTGCTGGGTGGCGCAAGGCGAGCGGGTTGGAGGCCATAGTGCAGAGTGTGGCCGGGTTCAGGGGGCAGGGCAGGAAACTGGCACTCAGGCTCTTTGTCAACTGCTTCTGCAGGGCCAGTTTGGTCTGCAAGAGAAATGAAACAGAGCCACAAATGGCGTTATTTAAATAGCAGAGGCACTCACACCCAGGGCAGTTAACATCAGTTATGCCTATTGGTTAATATGCACACTATTTCAGGGACATATTTATAAGTTGGACTTTCAATGGACCACAGTTACATTGTCAAAACTGACTGATCAGAGCTACTATCCATCAGCATTCATTTTCCACATTAAATTGCTCATTGGGAATTTAATTTTAATATATTTTGCCAATTCTACACACTATGTAGGTAACTTACATTGATCAAAGTTAAGTTTTACTCCAAATTTCTAACATCAATGTCCTTACCTGTCAATCACCTTCCCTTTTTGTGGGTCCAGAGCTATTACGTCACAATGTAATGAAGAGGACTGCTAGATGAGTTAGCCTGACAAGCAATCACAGCTAAATATGTAACTCCACTGCTTATTCTGCAGAATGTTGGTCTGAACATCTAAGCAACAATTTTTAACTCAGCCGATTGCCACATAATGTTGCATGAAAAGTGGAGCAAGCCGGTTTACTGTAACAATTTATCTGGCAGCACCAATCATAGATTATCTCACACTAGTCCTTAGTCAGTCCATACAGTTTTTTGTGTCTAAAGCAGAACCTGTTTTACTTGCCAATGAAAATGAGAACAAGGGGTTGTTCAGAGCGTTTTACATGTGTTTATCGTGCAATACTATAATTGAACATAAGCAAAAATTCACTGTCAACATATGAAACAGACCAGAGACAGTATACAATGCATGCTCAGTCGCTGTTCTCTGACCACTGTAGCTGGCTCCTTTGGTTTTTACAGGTCAAGGGTGACTTAGTGCTTGTAGATTATCTTGGACTACAAAAAAACTACAAAAATTTGTGAGGCAAAAGACCATACTAAAATAGAGGCTAAAAAAAAAACGGAAGTAAAATATTGTTTTTATATTTAAAATGGGTGGGTTCATAACTTGTTCAGTGAACAGCATTAATGTTATAAGCATTTTATTTGCCTTTAGTTTTCTCTGTAAAATACATTTTGTGAAAATTTCACTGTTAAATAATCGGTTTGTCTAAACTGTTGCTTCTTTTGTTGCATAATTATTTTATTTTTTTGCAGCCTCAAAACCTGTGTTTTTAGATTGCAGTAACCATGATAGAATCACAAAGGGCCTGTCTACATTCAGATCTTCCAGTGTCCAGATGGTTGACCAGCGGGGTCAAAATGAGAGCTTAGGCCTGTGATTGCACACAAAGGATTTGAGCTGGCAGCTTGGAACATTAGCTTTAAACGTCCCAGACAAAAATGTACTACCATGGGACATTTTGTTTCCCAGCAGCAGGATATATATAAGTCCTGTGAGACTGGATGAACATGTGTAGTATTGTGGGGTCACTTTTAATATTTTTCCTCTATGTTTTTGTATGCTTATTTTGGAGCTGACCGGTAGTGATCAATGATAAGCTAACCACGTGATGGGCAGCACCACAGACTTCTGACAGTCATGGTGTGTCGGCTTATTAATAGATCTGTTTTGGGGATTAGAGAAACCCTTTAGCCCCCTGAATGGCAACATTCAATGATAAACGCGTTTTAATTTCAATAATTGTGAAATTATTACATTTCAAAAGTTCAATAGAAATGTATCATTGTCATAGTTGATACTCACTACCATAGCAATTGCAAAGAATAATTTCATATGTATAACTACATATGTATAACTAACACCGCTGTCATTTCATTGCGTGAAACGTTTTATCAGTTGTGCTCATGTTTTTAAGTTTTCTAAAACATTTCCATATACAGACAGGTGACCAATTAAAGGGAAAAACCTACATTTAGGGGGTCTGAGGGGGGCATTTTCATGGCATCGTTTGTATCCACCAGTCCCCTTAGAGGGAAGGATCACTGCAAATCCTTACGAAGCTATTCTGAGTGATCACCCTTATCCCTTTGTTAAACATTTATTTTACGATGGTAGTGGTGTCTTCCAGGATAACGATGCCCCCATCTACAGGGCACATAGGGGTCACTGAATGGTTTGATGAGCGTGAAAATGCTGTAAATAATATGCTATGGCCTTCGCAGTCACCCAATTGAACACCTATGGGAGATTTAGGACAGCGCTCTCTACCACCATCATAAATACACCAAATGAGGGAATATCTTTAGAAAGAATGGTGTTCCATCCTTCCAGTAGAGTTCTAGAGACTCATAGAATTTATGCCTAGGTACATCGAAGCTGTTCTGGCAGCTCATGGTGGCCCAATCCCTTACTGGTATGGTTTTTCCTCTAATTGGAACATAAATCTGTACATCAATATTATCCCATAATTACAAGACGCAATACACCTACCAAGTTAATTCTGACAACGTGGTATATCAAGTAAATGGATGCATAAACAGGGTTGCAGATAAATAGGTTTATTTTGGGGGAAATAATTGGACCTAATATGCTGCTGTGTCCAAAATGCTCTCCTCAAACCTTACACCAGCAAAGTCATGATCCATTGAAGCCCATCAAAACCCCCCCACCCCTGACTGTTAAGGCTCCGCTTCCCAACCCTCACCTGAGTGGAAAGAGAGGTAAGGTTGCAATGGCTGAACACCTTCTTCATGGCAGAAACAGCCCCGCCTGTGTACCCACTCCACCTTATATTCTGCAGGAGGAGAGACAGGAGAGGGGAGGGAGGCAGAGTGTGAGTGTGTACGTGTGTGTGTTTGTAGGTACAAGCGTGAGGGGAAGGGATACACACGAGGTTTGGCAAATACTCACTGCTAAGACAGAGTTCTGCTGGGTCTTGTTGTAGGGGCTGAACTTGGGCTTGGGGGGCTTGCCGGCCAATCGGTCCCTGTGCCTCCTGCTGCTCATGTGCTGGAGATACAACAGGCCATGGTTAATGAGTGAGAACACGTGTACTATTTCAACCTTTACCTTTCTACTGCTCACAGCAGACACAGTCACTCTATTCCCCTTTCTGAACAAAGCATTTGCGATTCTAACTGGATCTTCTATCGAACCACATGGCTACTCTGTCCTCGGAGGGTAAGGCAAGGGATAAAAAACTACAGTCTCTTTTCATGAAAGTATAAAATGTGCAAAAATGGCTTGGAAGGTTGGATTTCACAATACCAATACTGGGCAAAGCTCTCCCTTCTGAGATCACGAGAGCAACCCGTTACCAAGCGTAGCCACCGCAGTGGCTTCTACTTTAGACTGCATACACAGAAATTGTACCTAGATTTCTTTAAAACAACAAGTGAGATTTTTTTCTCAGGAGCTGCATCAGACAAACACTGTTATCTTGCAGTATATGAAGAATGTTTTGTTCCTGTCATAACTGTGGTTCCCTAAAATAGAAATATTAATATCGGTAATGGGTGATTTCCCTCAAGAACACAGAAGTACCTGAGCAGGTATGTGGCAGATCTTGCGAGAGTACTTGCTGTCATATGACCGCGAGCCTATAAAATCTGACACTGGTTTCTATTTTTTCCTCCGAGCCACTGAGGCACATAGGGCAAAAGGGAGGGTCTTTCCAGGTACACATATTTTGTCCTACCAAGGGACAGGTATCTGTGCTTCCTCCTCTTCCACCAAGGTGGAGGGAGAGGAGATGGTGAAGAAAATGAGTAAGAATAGGAGCAGCAGCAGAATCTTCGTGCAGAAGAAGCAGTGCTCCACATGCTCTCTTCTCTTTTTTCTCTGGACAGAACCCCCGGGATGTTCCTTGTAATGATCTCGAAAATCTCTAGGGCGTTCACTAGGCACTTGTCAGGGAGACAAGACAGGGTCTGATGCCGAGCCTGGAAGCCCACTTCAGGAACTTCTGGAGTAATGCTCGTAGAAATAGGGATCTGCTATAGCCAATGGTAAGCTCCTCTGGAATCCCACACACTAATGGAATGTCCTTTCAGACATGGTGCCCAAAATAAAAATCCAGAAAACAACCTCAAAAGGAATGCCAACCAAACGTGCATTGGCAAGAAAAGTAGAAAACCACCAGCTGACTTTGAAACGTCAGGCTGCATCAACCAACATCAAACTGCATTGACAGATGCTTAGCTGCACAGACGACATGGAACTATATCGACTAATGTTGGAGCTTCGTCAACAAAAATTGTTAAACAAAATCCAGGGTATACGTACCATTTCTGAGTTAGCAGTTGGATGTTTCAAAATTGGTTAAGGGTTTTTAAGCGGCATGACCTCTGATCACTAAGAGGGCAAGAAAAACATGGCTGCTGCCTGCCTCGAACTTTTCCGAGGCAGCTTGCTCCAACTGTAGGCCCGCTATGCAAGGAGCCGGCTGTGAGCAGGGAATGAGGAAAGTGGGTCAGGCTGAACACACATCAGGCACTCCGCAGACACCTTTCCAGGCAGTCAATGGAAGCCTATTGCCTTTTGAACAGGTTGTACATTTTGTCCCACTGGTCAGTGCTGGTGAACGAGGATGTGTGCCTAGGCAGAGGGGAGGGAGAAGGAGAGAAGGTGGTGCAGGAGTTTTAATGCAAAGTAACTCTTCACACCAAGGAAGCACCACTACCCACGCTTACTTCCCCGTTCCGAGAAGAGTCTCCCAGAATGTTAATATGAATGGCCTTGCCTGCCATACCCCCTAGTATGTTCCTTTGGGTCTCTTGCCAAGTGCCCTCCAGAATATCGTCGGAAATAGCAGAGAAGCAGCAACTATTACTGAATGCTTCTCTATGGAAAGAAACACAAAGAAGAATTTCCGTCAAACAACTGCTAAATACAACAAGTAAAACTAAGTTCTAAAAACAGCTGAATTAAGTAAGAAGATTAAAGTAAACTAACAGTAAACAGAGTAGGCAGAAATGCGAAAGTACTCAGCCACTGAAGCTCAAGTGCATAAGGAGAATGGACGTCTTACTATGTGCCTTTAAAGGAATTTATGACACACAATGTCAGACGTGCTCTGACAGAACTTGGCATAAATGCTCAGAATTCTGGGGTCTAAAAGGGATGGTTGAAATTTTGTATTTGAAAGGGAACTCATAGCTTTGCCCTTGGAAGGCAAACCTAAGGTACGTCCTATGCCATGGTGTTATGCGGACGGGGTTTATGAAAATAGGCAACCATCGCAAATCAATAACCAGGACGGATGAACTCAGGGTCATTTGCCTCAGGGTAAATAATCTTGAATCGTTTGTGGCTGAAGCACATGCTCCCTCGACCACTACAGTGAGCGGTCGTCCTCAGTTCTGGATGGGGAGCTGACCTACGGAGCATTTCTCTCTTCTAATGATCATCTCTCTGAAGCTGGAGAGACAGAAGCCAGGGACTGGCACTGAGCCCTCTTCTGAAATATACAGCAATGCTCACAAAATTAGGGTCAGCAAAACCCTGGCGTGCTCCTGCTGTGCATGGAGAAGTCATGACCATCAGCCTGGGGTATTGAGAAGTCATGACCATCAGCCTGGGGTATGGAGAAGTCATGACCATCAGCCTGTGGTATGAAGAAGTCATGACCATCAGCCTGGGTTATTGAGAAGTCATGACCATCAGCCTGGGGTATTGAGAAGTCATGACCATCAGCCTGGGGTATGGAGAAGTCATGACCATC
>JAOYSI010003160.1:0-15395 GCA_025775065.1 Hiodon alosoides
CACACACACACACACACACACACACACACACACACACACACACACACACACACACACACACACACACACACAGTCTTCATTTGTTCTTTTTTTCCTATTCTCACAATGAGCCTTGGACTGTTGAATCCAGCTCGTGATATTATCCAATTGCGATCGCGAGAGCACAGTGGCGGTGCAAAACTGGTAATGCACCACCCAGGCTGGGTTAACTCTGCAGAGCTTCTCTCGGCTTCCCAGCTGCCTGAAGGCTGCAGGGCTTTTCTGGTGGGAGCCGTAGTTAAGAGCCGAGATGTCCCGCAATTTTGGGACTGACAATCCCGAATTGGATGGGAGAAAATTACAAAAAAATGAAATAAAATTGCAAATGCAAATAAAAATAAAAAAGACATGAAAAGTTCATTTAAAAAATAAAATAAAAAAGGTGCCCCTGTGGCTTATAGGTTCAATGTGTGTGGAATACTGAAATAAGGAAAATAAACAAAACAATTATCTTCAAATTTTTTAAATGCTTAAAGTGGATCTTTACTCCAAATCAAAAAGACCGTTTTAACGATCATCAATGTGAAATATGTATGAAAAAGTAAAAAGTTAAGAGACCTGACAACTCACCACATGGAAGTTTACCAGTTCGCTGTGGTCACATTCATTTGGGATTTCTGTTACAAAGAACAATTGTACACTAAAATCCACCTGTAGACTGGGGGGAAAGCTGCCATATCCAAAACCAAAGGCAAAACATGTCATGGCTCGAATTTCAGAGGATATGAAATCTGTAATGCTGGCCTCCCATATAGCAGTAGAGGAGAAACACCCAAAAACTTATCAGCAAAGCTCTTGAGTACGAGAATAACATAGTAAGTATTTTTTATTTATCCATTTCTATTCAGTATTTTCAATAACGTTTATGATGTTATAAAACAGGACATATCTTGGAGGACATGATAGTACTGGCAGCAAACCTTAATCCGCGGTATAAAGAGAGGAATAACTTTTCTGGAAACCCAAGTTGGAGGAATTTATTGCACAATAATTTATAAAGGGGCATGTTCCACCAGTGAATTTAAACACAAGTTACAAGCACAAGCAAATAAAACTGCTTTGACTTACCTGTCCTTTTTCGACAAACTCCTTTTCTCCAGTATAGGTAGGGAATTGCACTAATTACAAGAATCACTACAGCTACAGCTATAGCAGCAACTACTGTGTGAAATTTTAAAGAGAGAGAGAGAGAGAGAGAGAGAGAGAGAGAGCGAGAGATTAACTTAAGTTTTTACTCTAAATTGGTGATGCTGTATCTAAACAAAATGTTCCAGTATGTACCTGATCAAGGTTTTAGCTATGGAACAATTAGTATTTTAATTATATTTCCTGTACCTAGTCTGCTCCTTGAGGCAGGTGTATGAGGGGGTTGTCTTCTCTTACAGACAGTGTTAGAGGTGACAGTGCAGTTCTTCTCCCTCTCCTCATCCTCTTTACATCTAAAGCATAAAAATTTCATTACAGTCCGAGCTAGGTTGCCTGATACACGGATAACAACCATGCTTAGTAAATCAGCTATCTACAACAGGAGATATTATGGAAGGAAAATAATCTATAGAACTATTCTATTGTGGATTGATTTCAATTAAATTTCTTTGTAGACATATGCTGCCATGTCAATCACATTGGAATTTTAATAGTGAATGGTGAAAACTGAATGGAGCACTTCTACTGTAGAATGGTTTGGAGTATGTGGACTTACTTGGAGCACTTCTTGCACACCTCACAGGCTTGGTCTGGAGAACAGAAGTACCCTACCCTGCACTGACATTGGGTGTTCTGGGTACTAACACACGGCTTCGTCTCCTCCTCGTCTACAAGGACACAGACACAGGTGCTTATATTCCATGATGCCTTTACATTGAGCGGTACCATTTTCTTGAATTATATCCCAAACAGTGTTTTTTACCACATTCAAACATATTCTCTTCATCTTCCAACCCACTCCCCCCCATGCTATTCTGAGTCGCTCAGACAACGCCTCCCATTCACAAGTATTTTTAAATGCAATGCCAGTTTTGAGGCCCCAGACTGCTACACGTATCTGAGATTACTCTTCCATCTAATTTTCTCCCCCAGGACCTTGTCCTCATTACACACCAAGCAATTAATGCTCCAGATGAAGGCCAAACCCTTTTCCCTCAGAATAACCTGAGAAGCATACGTTTATGGGGCGCATTATATCGCTTATAAAGCTGACCAGGGAATTACCTTGGCGGCATTTGCCACATGGAAGACATCCTGTCAGCCCATTATGGCTTTCGGTAAAGGTGCCATGTTTGCACTGTGCACATGTTCCTTGTCCAGAAGCACTGTTACAATGCACTTCAACATAGGTACCTGACAAACAAACACAGGAAAATTTACATGCTTAGTAAAACATTAGTCATATTCCTTTCAAATGGACATTTTTGGTTGACTCCACAACATTCAAGTAAACATGTATCTGAAGGCAATGGGTTTATATAATAGTGGAGTTTCTACTTGTGGTGCAACTGCACACAAGCTCCCTGTACCCTTACCAGCTGGACATAACAAGCAGCAGACACTTTTATGTTGGTACTCGCGATTATTTATGCAGGCAAGGTGCCGGGCAGTTCTGTTCCTGCCCATCCATGCTGTCCCAGGGCTGGGTTTAGCAGACGTCAGGAGGAGGAATTCCAAAATTAAAAATAAAACCTAGACAATGTAGATTGGGAAGGAATCACAATTAAACAGAAACCACGTTTTTCCCTTGCCCCGACATGGACACTTGCGATGGAGGTAAAGCATGTGAAAAACAGTAACAACGGGTATGTTAAGTTAATGCCTGCTTGGACACGGAACTCTGACTAAGGTCATTAGACCAAAACGTTAGCCGTACCCGTTTAAATTGATCTGCAAGTAAAGTAGTGTGCAAATTTTTTTCACAACTTCCGACACTTTAATAATCACTCTTTACCAAACTTTGCCAGACATTTATGGCCAATTCATCCAAATGTGTGTAAAGAATTGAAAACCAGTAGAATAAAATGATATTATTAAAAATAAAATAATACATGAATTAGGCCAAACAGTAATGTGCACTGTTACTTGCAAATAAAAAGAGGATATTTACAGGTGAAAAGTCTCTAATATTGAAAAAAAAACTACTTTTACTTACAAAGGTTAAAGCTGACCCAGGGCCAGACCAAATCATAGTAACTGTGTGGCAATAGAGGTTGCAAAATCTGTCCCGGGATCAAAACACACACAGAACGAATTCCTTGTGAAATAACACAGGCCCAAATCAAGCCATTTTAACCATTTATAAAAGAAGTGTGGGTGGTGATGGTGGGACAGGACCACTAATGCTTGTAATCTTCAGATGTAGGTCTCACATCACAAGCCTTCTGCAAGACCATGTTCTATAAACAACTTTGAAGTTTTCGAAATCCATCGCGGATTAAACAGAAAGTTCCATTCAACTCAGATGAATGAAAAATAGGCCCCTAAATACCTCAAGGTGCCACATTGACCACATATTGATAATTTATGCTAGCCTCACATCTGAATTACTTTCTCTGAAACCTGAAGAAAAGGTATTTTGGCCCACCTCATTCCTATCATTTCAAAATGCACATCGTACTCAATCATCAAGAAGAGCGAACTGCGTCGTACCATACCGACACTCCCTAGATTCAACCATCCATCAAAACTGAGCAGCTGTTGCGTGTCATTTCAATGAATTTCTGGTGAATCAGTGGTTTTCCCTGCCGATCATAGTGACAAGTTAAATGCATTTAGCTGACGTGGGTATGCAACGTCATCCGTAATAAATCGTGGCCTATATTAAAGATACCGTATTGTAGCAATCCTGTAGACTCGCATAAAGTCCTGGGTCTTTTAGTGATTTAGCAACTTTGCTTTCTTTAGCATGGGAGCCCAATCTCGGCGTGGCCCGAACCCTCTTATTGTAACATTGGTGTTAGCAGTGCAATATTATTAATAACTTAACATTGTAACTAATAATATTTTAAGATATTCCAAATACAGGTCGCCATAGTCTCAAGGAACTAGCTGGTCTAATTAAAACAACTACTTAACCCTCTTGTTATCCTCAAATTTACTAATATCTTTTATCCCTGGGTTCAATTTGACCCTAGCAATTTAAACCACCAGAATATGATTTTTACCCAGGTTTATGTCTCAGGTTTCTTTGTTGACTACCTAAATAGCCCTTTAAATAAAACATAACCCCCCACCCACCCCCACTTATACATCCGGAATATTGCACAACTATGTATGTAAAAATATGCAAATCACCATAAAATCTCACTGAATTGGAAATACATTTATTTTGGGTGTTTTAATGGCTTTATATTATTTCTAAGTACAGATTTTTGTTACTTAAAACATTTATACAGAAGAACAATTTCTGTTATCAAGGACAGTAACATGTATAATCACATGTTATGTTATGACCATTCAGTCCTTCAGCCATGTCTAGTACCACCCTCATGGCCTGATTTTTTTCAGATGCTTCCCCAGAGGATTTACTAGTGTACACCTGCAGATTCCAGGCATAGCTGGACTGTGCATCACATGCACATATTTTGACACCGTATTTGGCCAGTTTTCTTGGTATGTTTTATCAGGAGGGACAACGGCCAAGAAATGCAATCAGACATTCATCCGCAGTGACGTGCGTGCCTGGATTGTAAAGAAAGGGTAATCGCTGGACCCACTTCTCCCATACATCCCGTATTGCTGCGAGTTTGTCATGCTCTCATTGGCCCTGCCTTGTTTCTCTGTAATCAAAGCATATGACACGGGAGAAAACACGGAATGTCTTTAGAGACATGGTGGCTGAAAATATTGCCCCTCCAGTGTCAGCATTCCAAAGGCTTGCTATTGCTATTGCTATATGGCTTGCTAGGTACACTCCTGCCAAAATGAGCAACCCAATGTAGGCTTGCAAGTGGGTCACATCCAAGTCTTCCCAACGGTCCCCATAAACGCACCTCCCCTCTAAGTTGGTCCTCTCAAGTATATCCTTTTCGACTGATCTTGTTACGTGGAGCTCAAATGCTGATTTTATGTCTTACGACATGGCTGACAGCGTATCTGGTGGGGCCTGGAACCAGTTTGATGACATTAGCAGCACTAAGTCTACCCTGTCGTTCAAGTGGGGAGAGGGAACATAACTTTCCATTATTGGAAGGTAATGTGTCTACTGGTGGCTGAGAGACAAAATGAGGGTCAACACTAAGAGTCTCATTCTCATGAGAGGAGGATGCCTCATAATCAGGGTCCTCCTCAACATTATGCTCTATCTCAGAAACATTCTGCTTTATGTCACTTTCACTGTCAATGAGCTGCGACAAAACCTAATTGACAGAAAACCTTTGCTTAGAGGTCAATTTTAGTTGAGAGAGGGAGCCCACAGAAGACAAAGAGAAATGGTTTAGAAGGCTCCTGTCCAAGCTTTCATTTATTTGCTCCACCACTATGTTGGTTGAACTATCAATGTCCTCGCGAGAATTGTTTCTCAAACTGACCCCAAAGATAATTGGAGGGTTAATAACTATACGTGACAAATAATATTTCGTAATACAAAATATAAAAACGTTATTCCGTCATTGTTACATCATGTATGGCGTTTTTATTTGAATAAAATCATTACACGATGATTCATTCAAACTCTATATTAAAAAAAAAAAAAACTAGCGTGATTGTAGGCCTATATAGTGCTCAGAGTAGCCAACAGAGCGACAACTTTATTGCCGAGGAATCTGGTAAACTGCGACATGATTTTATAAATCCATAAACTGTATTAACAAACAATAAGACTTTGGCCTAATCACTTCGTGCTAAAGATGACCTAGTCAACTATTTGTGGAGGAATGCCAGTCAATAACAAATCTACAGTGTCAAAATTATTTAATTAAAAACAACTGGCCAACGCATTTTGACTGAATATGCTGATCGATTAATTAAATTGCTTACCTCAAACTTAATGCCCATAACTTTAACCTCGAAATCCAGGGTCTCAGGTCACATAAGAATAGATTCAATACTTTTAACCGGATTTAAATATATATATATATATATATATATTCCAGTGCTTTACCGGTTTTAGTTAGTTGGGCAAAATGTTAGACACGTTCGCTAATCAAACCTGCTCGACTGTGAGCTGTTATTTCCGGAAAACTTTATTATGGTCGAGGAACACCCCTTGACGTAGGATATGTCTGAACAGAGCGCCAGAGAGTGAATCGTCCTTACACGTGTTTAGTATTTGAGCTCGAATTGTTTTAATTCCAGTGAGTAATTCGATGTTGATTGAGACCTGCTACTCTTGTAATTTTGAACGCAAAGAAAATATTACACTTAATGCCGAAAAGCAATATACCGAAAAAGAAATTACGCATTTAATGAAATTATGACACTAAAATTGTTTTGTGAGTGCTTTAAATGAAGACACACTTTACAGGACGCTAGGGTGCACGGACTACCTTACCTGAGAAAGCATGGTCCAGCTCGGGAGAAACATGTTTTGACAGGCATGAAACATGTTTTTGATACTTTTTAATAAGAACATGGTCATTTTGCAAACCGCCACACTATATTTATATAAACTTCCTATATAGGCCTAAGTGCTGTGAACACCATGGCCCTGTATAAAAAGTGACTACTTCCAGCTCTGGTCCAGCTCACTCGTGCACACATTCTACCAGTCAGTTGTCACTAGTGCCATCTTCTATGCTGTGGTGTGCTGGGGCGCCAGCATCAAGGTGGGTGATGCTAACTGGATCAACAAACTGATCAGGAAGGCCGGCTCTGTGCTGGGGTGTAACCTTGGCACCCTGGAGGAGGTGGCAGAGGCAAGGGCACTGTCCAAACTGCGGGCCATTATGGACAATGCCTCTCACCCCCTCCATGACATGGTGGTGGAAATGCGGAGCTCCATTAGCGCTAGACTGATCACCCCCCGGTGTCGGAAGGAGCGCTATCGGAAGTCCTTCCTGCTATCAGCCATCAGACTTCAGCCATCAGCCTCAGTGTGAGCCAGAACACTGGCACCACCAGTTTAGTATCACTTGGAACTTTACTACCTGCTCTGCACGTTTTTTTGTACATCACCTTTTGTGTTCATTTCCCTGTATTTAACCCTATCATATGTACTTTATGTGTGATTTATTTATATGTTTTGTTTATGTTTATGCTTTGTTCATTTACTGCTGTAGCGCCGCAATTTCCCCATGTGGATAAATAAAGTACCTATCTATCTTTCTATCTATCTATAAAAAGAAAATGTTATCAATACTGCTTTATTGCTGCACACAAAATATGTTCTAATATACATGAAATTGTCCTTTCGAGAACATTCAACATGTTTTATACTTTTTTTACTCTTATTAACTTACTTATCGATATTGTGATACTAAGGAAAATGTCTTTCTGTTGACATTGATTAATTCTCCTGATGAGGGGAGTATCACAATGCATGTTGTTGTTGTTGTTATTGTGTTTGTGTGTGTGTATGTATACGTCTTTCAAAGCCTGCACATGGCTCTGATTCACAATCAGTGCCCGGTGCGGGTGATAACCTCCATCTGGGAATGCCTTTCTGCATCCGGATCTGGATACCTTGCCATCATTTGAGGAACAATGATTTTTGCTCCGTATCAGAGAATTCTGCCGGAGAATGTCAGGCCGTATGTCTGAGCGGAAGCTGCAGCACAGCTGGGCAGTGGCCTAATTAAAGTCCAGACCAAAACCCCATCTAGATGTGGCAAGACCTGTACGAGCAGTTTATGCTTGAAAACAAATGTCTGTGAGTTGGAGCCATTCTGCATGGAAAGTGGGCCTCCGTGCAACTGTTAGAGATTAATCAATATCTATAAGAAGCATTGCAGTCATTGCTGTTAAAGGCGATGTGACCGGCTATTGAGTCTACGGGGCAATTACGGGGGCATTGCGGGATTCATAACTTTCTTTAACAAATAAATGAAATAAGAATAAAACTGAAAACATTTCACAGAACTGTGTGTGTGTTTGTATGTTTGTGTGTAATATTCTATTTATATTCTAGTAGAAATACACTGTCCACACAGTTGACATACTGTTTAACGTTATATATCCATATAATTATAATTCAGAACTAAATCTTGAAAATGTTCAAAGTATATTTTGATTGACTTCAAGGCACTTTGACATGCTGTAATGCTTAGACAAAAAGCTACCATTCTTCCCTACAGGAAAAAGCAACTTTTATCAGAGAGAACATAAGTTAGGGGGTGGGGGGAGGGGGGGTGTCCTCACGAGTCACAAGGTCTGCTAGTTTTTAAGCTACCTCTCAGTTGGAGTCAGATCCACTGAAAACCCTAAGTGAGATTATTTATTAACCAAATAACAACTGAAATTCATAAATAAATAGACAAGGTGGAAAAAAAGAAACATAAAAAACTGCAGCCTCCAAGGCCTGGAGTTGTCCATGTCTGAGTTAGGGGTTCATTATCACCATGTGTCCATGTGTGTCAGTTTGCTGTTGCCTAGCTGACAAGTTGCCTGCACCGCTGTGATATCTTGGGTTGTGTTACAGTTGAGTCACTATCGGGGACTGTTAAAAAAAAACAGACACACAGGAAGGGGTTAGATAGGGTTTTCATTTACCGACCATTCTAACCGTTTTCAATACCTTTTTTAAAAACCATCACAAAAACCCATCTGTTTTATAAAATTTTAGCAAAGTAAATGTTATTCATACAATTGAGAAAATTACTTCCAGTTCTCATGGGCAGAATGAAAAAATTTGGTTCATTTTCTGGAGTAATTCTCATAAATATGCTTACTCACTAATAACACTTGAATTCCTCAAAACAATGGCCTCAACTTCTACGACTGAAACATGCTGTTTTATAAATGTAAATTTTGAATTATTAATTTTTATTTTATTTTAATCTTCACCCATAAGGAATGAGTTTATTCTGTATATTGCACTAGAATATTTAGAAAGTTAAGAATTAACTTATTGGAAGGCTAAATTATTAAAATACCTTCCACTACTTTAATATAAATGTTTGTAGCAAATAGTCCTAAATAAACATTTTATATATTTTTTCATAGATTTTTAGATCATTTTTTCAGGTGAGGCGCTACTAATTAAATTGTCTTAATTCCATTCTTTTAAAGAGCCTGGAAAGAGTTGGCACCTGAGTGTGATTACCATTAGTGGAACCACACTCAGATGCACGGCCAGTCCATTGTCCTGCTTGGGAGGGCGTGGCTGCCAGCTGTGTGCCACACATGCGCACCGCCATCAAATTTGATGATGCGTTTGCTGCTCTGAGTGGCTGTACAGTCATAGGTGTACAGTGAGAACAGCGGTGGACTCAGGCAGCCCTCCTGTCCTTCAGTTTGAGGTTGTCCTATAGCTGGGATGTCTCAGATGATTGTGTTATAAGCTTTGTTAGAACTCAAAAAATTATATGGCCAGATAGCAACTGCACTGACCCCAGTCTGCTAGAGGATAATAAAATTGCTTCACAGCAGCTGGAGGAGAAAGTTTTCTCAGATTACCTTAAACTCTTTTTTTGCATTTTGATATTAACAATCAAGTGAACTGAACTACGTTGTTTCCAAAAATTTGAGTTAATATAGCGCAGATTATTAATAACTACAATGGATTAAAACAGTAACAAAACAAAATCAAAATGTGCTATCCTCAGTATGATAGGGTAACTCTTCATTTAAAAAAAAGAAGGAACATTAAGTTTTTCACATCCTTTGCCTGTGGTTGTAGACAATAATATCTTGATTACCTAATCCATTGTTTTTAGTTGTTGAGTGGCAGTACAGAAACCCTATTGTGTAAATTTGGTAAATTGAAAAAAAATAAACATGTTGAGTTACAGTAGGAATATTTGATAAAGATGATTTCCTTTCTTCCTGTTCAGAATCTATACAAATTTTAGTTTACATAATTTTTGGGGTTTGCACTATATTTCACATCTAGGTTAACATTAACATAGCAAAATGCTAAAACATTAAGAGACCCGGCATGTATTGAAATAAAAATAAAAATATTTTTTTTAGGTGAATGATACAAACAAAGGAACAGAAAATAATAAAACAAACAAATGCTTCCACCTAGTGGTTATAAAAGCACATACAACGGTTTGACAGTAACAAGATGTGAGGAGTGGATGATAAGTCCATCGAGACTTCGGGCAGAATATCTACTGTAAATGGGAGCAATTTTTCTCTCTCATTCCAAAAACATTTAAGAATATTTAAAAATATTATTCTCTTATTCAAGAAAATTTTTCTGCTGTATGTTTATTTCCAAATGCTGTATATACATCTGCAGAATTTGCAGTACAGAATGCAATTTTTATTATCTTAAATAAAATATACTGCACAGCTGCCCTAGCAAATACCAAACATATATGTTTATAGGGAGAAAAACTTTTAAATATGACAAATGGAACCTAAAAGCCAAATGGTTAGAAAGAACTTAGAAATAGTAATGGCTAGAAAAATTTTAAGTTAGGAAACTTAATATAAAATGCTGTGTGAAGTGGAAAGGGAAATATTGCATGTTATAATAAACTGAAAAGCTTTAACAGGCATATTTATAACAACATATTTATTTCAGGTAGAGAAGATGATTAATAATTGAGCTTACAGTTCACAGTGGCTGGAATTATTTAGACAGAAAAATACACTCATATGTCGTATATACATACACCCATACACACACAGTGTAGTATTTGCCCCCTGTCTGATTTTATGCATTTTTATATATATTATATGCATTTTTTACATTTTTTACATATTTCTAACTAAAATCTGATATTAGATGAAAATGACCTTGTGTGAACAAATAAATAAAAAGATTATACTTTTTATAAAGTATAATAAAGTTTAATAAACATTTTATTTATTAAAGAAAGTTAAGCAACAATAATTGTCCCTGTGTGAAATGGTAGATTCCTCCATAGACTCAATAACTACCACATCACCGTAAGCAGCAATAACTGTAATCAAATGCGTCCTGTAGTTATCGATTAGTTGCTCAGCGCTGTGAAGGAATTTTAGTCCACTCCTCCATGCAGAATTCAGTGACATTTGTGTGTTTTTGGAGATGAACTGCTTGTTCCAGGTCCCCAATCAATGGGGTTAATGTTTGGACTTTGAGTAGGCCAATCCAAATCTTTACATTTCTTGTTCTTCAATCACTCTTCAATGTTGACTTGCTTATGTGTTTTGGATTATTGTCTTGCTGTATGACCCAGCTGCACAAAACAATGACATGACAGCCTCCTGTAGAATTGTCTGATACTGAGCAAAATTCATGGTTCCTTCAAAGATGTAAAGGCCACAGGTGAATCAACAAAACAAATCTCCCATCTATGACACTGCCACCACCATGCTTGACCATTGAAACATAACAGGGCATTTGTCGGCCAAAAAGTTAAATTTTGGACTCCCACATTGGCCCCACCCATTGTCTAGGGAACACCTCTGCCTGCAAAACACCTTGACTGGGCAATGGCGAACAGGCTTGGAGACACACACTTTAGCAACATCTATAGTTTGACCATTCTTTAGCAGACGAAGTCACCAACAGCTGAGCCTTCTCTTTTCTGAGATACAGTTATAGCTCACCAGTTATAGGTTGATCATTGCTAATTGGCATCCCTGCCACTTTCTTTAGCACAATGGCCAACTTATCTTAATTTTTTAGCTCCGCCTGCTTTAATATCAGGTCTACATCGATCCGTTTAGCCACACTAGTATCTCACCATCAGAACTCATCATTGTGTGTCTTACAATCTACCACCTCTACTGCCTCTGGTTACTGCTCTAGTTTTTATTGGGGCCCAGTCGCTTTCAGTTCTGCTGGGTAAGGAAGGACCGGCAATGACGCCCCACAGCACTGAAGACTAACGTTCTTGCTGTTCGCTTGTAAGATCTTGCAAGTGAATTGAATCTTCTTTTATTTTATTTATTTCTTGTTGAACAGAAATCTTCCTTACTCTGCAGCCACTTGCTCAGTACTCTGCTTCGTGTCCTCTTGCTGTAGCTGGGAATTCAGCTAATGCCTGGTCAGTGATTGGCACCTCTGCAGCCATGTCTGGGTCGAGAGGCTTGTACTCCAGTCCTTCCCTGGAACCCTTCAGCCTCTCAGGGAAGGGTCCGCTATCGGGGCTTCACCGCAGGGATGCCATTGGTGCTCTGGCTCCACTGCTCCTAAAGACTGAAAGGTTGACAGCCCCATGTCTCGTAATTCCTGTTCCCCTGCTTTCTGTCTAGCACTCTCCATCATATGTAACAGAACCCTGGGTATGGAGTTTGTTATGACGAGCAGAATAGCAGTAAAATCACCAACCGGAGACAGTATTCAAAGAAAACAGTTCTTTAATTATCTGGGATGATGTACAATAGGCACAAGACAAAGCCAATGTCAAAACAGTGCAAAAAGGCTGTAAATATCTGAAATGCTTTCTCATTAAAAAAAACAAAAAAAAAAAAACGGTCTAAACAGTCAAAAACTCCAAAAAAACGGATAAAAATTGAAAATGGTCTCACTTATCCTACGACAATCCTCTTAACAAACCATAGCACTTTCCCCTCAGGTACATGCCCCAACTAAACAAACCAGCGGGTTTTTATATTGTTGCTTATTAAACTGTAAAAATTACACAGCTGAGGACCACTGGCAATCAGCAGGCAGAGACTGAATGTCAGGCTGGCTAGTCTTAAAAAGGCGGGACACAGATTCCCTACTCACGGTTATGCCACAATATACACATCTTGCTGTGTAAAAACCTCAGGTTAAGTAATTGATTAAATGTCATGATAATCAGCACATTCCTCTAAACTTTACATAATGACTTGTGAAAACTAATTTTCTGGAAAAAAAAAGAGGAAGATGTCCATAATGATTTTCTGTACTTATCCCTTCTCTGAACTATTTATGCCCTCTCTTACTGAACCCAATACAGCTGTCTGTGAACAACATATAAAATAAATGTATTGATAGATCTACCTAGGTGATATGACGCTGGATTTTGAGCCCATGATCTTCCATTGTGAAGCTTGTGTACAAGCTGCAACACAATACTTTATTAAAGTGGACTCCATAACAAAGCTATTCAGAAAAATGAAGACTGGTTATGAGTAGACAGAAAGGAGTATCAGTGAAGGAGATCATATCTGTGTGTGTGTGTGTGTGTGTTTGTGTGTGTGTGTGTGTGTGTGTGGTGTGCATTTGTATATGTACTTAATAAAGTAGGTATATAGCTGCATATGTTGAAACTGACAACCTGACAAATGCTGACAGACATTAATGCTGGGACATTACTTGAAATCAGAAATCGTGTAAAGTATGCTGCCTTTCATCTGTTTAACAGGGGAAATTAGTTGTTTTGTGCTTAACGTATATGTGAATTATGGGAACTAGCAGCTGTCTACATTAATAAACTTAGCACAAGTAATGTATTCCCTTTCAAAAGCGTCAAGACGATGTTGATCATGATCTGATAAATGATAGGGCAAGGTCAGTGTTGATCAGATTAAATATAAAATATAGTATCTTTCCTTTTAAAAAATCATGTTTCATGATGCTGATAATAAAATATATACATAGTTAACCAATTAATATACACTCATTGGCCAGTACACTATGCTGTTCACGAAAATGTATCACTTCTACAAATAGTGGATCACATAACCATGGCTTGCTATAAAAAAACAGGCAAACAGGCATCGAGGCATTCAGTTGCTGTTGACTGAACATTCTAAATGACCTGAATGCCTTTGAGCATGGTATGGTGCCAGCCACAACAGTTCCCGTGTTTCATTATTATATATTTTTGTTTCTACAACACAAGACATTTGTAATTATGCAACCAAATTACCCTTATTTAAAACATAAATGATCCCAGTAACTGTATCAGTTATCAGTTTTACCTAACAACTGTTGTGCCATCACTAAGACAGTGTTGCAGGTCTGCGGTCCTAAGGGATTTTTTGTTCTGAGACTGTAGGCTTTTTAAATGTACATGTTATTTGAGGGTTGGTTTAACTTACATTTATTAATATCAAGACATAACTGTCAAGCATTAGATAAGTCAATGAATCAAGAATGTCATTGAGTCAATGAGTGAGATTTACAGTGACGGTAAATTAGTTCAGGTCAATGAGTCAGTGAACCTTGTCTGACCTCTTTTAATTTGTCACTTATATTTACATGGAAAGCTATGTAATCATGTACAGCTGATACCGGTGTTGAAAGCATTACTACGTCACTTAGCTTTATGTGGTAAGCTATGTAATCATGTACAGCTGATACCGGTGTTGAAGGCATTACTACGTCATTTAGCTTTACGTGATAGGCATGTAATTATGTATAGCTGATACTGGTGTTGAAGGCATTACTACGTCATTTAGCTTTACGTGATAGGCATGTAATTATGTATAGCTGATACCGGTGTTGAAGGCACTACGTCATTTTCCAAGAGTCCCCTTATGTTTTTGCCTCTTGAAGGGGACTTTCAGCTAGTCTTATTTTAAATTTAAATTTGATTTGAAATCATGCATTTTTGTGTTGATTAACAAACTAAATGGCAATTTTTTTCTATTCTCCACATAAAAATTGATTATGTACCAGATGTAACACAAAAATGAAGGCTGCTCCTATTGAGAGATAACTATTAATTAACTACAGATTTAAAAAACAAAACAAATGAATAGTGCACTGTGCAAAATAGATAAAGGCATATAGTGAAAGACAGTACTGACGGTTAAAAGCCATTGAATAGAAACGTCCATTAAATTCCAATCCAGAACATAGAGAGTAAAATTTGTAACCAATGGGTTTTGTAACAAAACTCCACCCATAAAACCTGTGATTGGCACTACCTACAGTAAGAGGTGTTATTAATCATCTGGATTTAATATTGTCAACCACTTTTCAGATTTGAGGAACCTGCATGTTAATGCAGAAATTCAAATTGTGAATTGATACATTATGCAAAAAATGCAAAAAATAAATAAAACTTGTCAATAATTAACTAGACTTTAGACTTTGATCTTGGCAGTATTGTTTCAGATGCAGTGTAATACCGCGGACCTAGCAACACCGCCCAAGCGATTGCACAAGTTTTGCGGTAAGTGTGACTTAAAGTTATTGTTTTTACAGTTCCTGCTACAATTTTTGTGTTCTTTATATTATCATACATTTCTTGTGTTATATATTATTTTGTTGAAATGTAACAAAACAATGTCCTATGGAAATTATTCAACAGCAATGCTTATAATGTGTTGTTTTCCATTGTAAAAAAAATAACGTACAGTGTATATATATACACACGTACACAGTACGT
>JAOYSI010003161.1:0-15393 GCA_025775065.1 Hiodon alosoides
ACCCCCCCCCCCCCCCCCCCCCCCCCCCCCCCCCCCCCCCCCCCCCCCCCCCCCCCCCAATCTATCAAATAACTGATAGAATACACCAATCAAGACTAAGTGGAGAAAACCGCAAGAAGCATTACTGGTACAACAGGACCGGGGTGGTCTACCTATCCCTTATGCCCACGGTCCCTAATCTTTTTTGCACCACGGACCGGTCTCATATAGACAATATTTTCCCGGACCGGCCGTCTGGGGGGAAGAGGGGGTCACGACACGACACTATCGATTAGGTCTAGAAGTTTAGTATAGCCGCTTTTTCTTAACATTTTACGTGATTATTATATTTTTATTATAAAAACTTAAATTAGATATTTTTCTCTAATGACCTTATAATAAAAACGTTGCCATGTCGCTGAATCAGTGAAATTGTTTGGTTTTATTCATGTCAGCTAACTTAGCTAGCTAGTACAAAATTGGCAACACAGCTCACGCAGACCGTAATGAACTCGCGGCGTGCGCATTACTCAAGTTCAAAATCTGTAAACTGTTGTGGGCGTGACAGAGATATTAGAGTGGTGAGAAAATGACCAACAGACTGCGCCGAGTTCAATGTAATTACTGCACCATTGGCCTATAAGTGTATATAATTATTATATTTAATAGATTAATTAAAAAAAAAAAAATTATGAATCCTTTCCTTGCGGTACCCAGTCCGCGGCCCGGTGGCTGGGGACCGCTGCCTTAAACAGTCAAACACGCTCTATCCTTTTTCCACTTAACTACATTTCCCACAAGTCACCTCCGCTGGGATAATCGTATGACTCAATCTCCCAACATTCTACCGTCTTCCTGTCGATGTTGAGTTTATTTGTAGGCGGTCAGGCAGTGAATAAGTAAGATGGCGGCCGCGGCGGTCGAGTTTCAAAGGGCTCAGTCTCTCCTCAACACGGACCGAAACGCGTCCATCGATATTTTGCATTCAATAGGTGAGTTATTGCGATATGTCTTAATGTCGGATAGGTTTGTCTTGAATTATTGTATTGATCGGCTTTGTCACTGACAGGTGGGTGCGATTCAGAGCAACAACCGGTTGATTTTGCTGCTGACTCACTGTCTGAGCTGTGTTGGGCTAGGCCAGGAATTGGAAGCCGCCGTGAACCTTTTGCTATGTCTCGATTAAAGTCCTTTGTCTCACAATAAAACCTGATGTTGAATGGTGACACGTTTGCTCCTACGTATTCGCCCTACTTTTAGGTTTGAATCGTCGCTCGCCTTTAAGTCGGCTGAATCATTTGAGCTGTATGCTTATTTAGCCTGGAGAATAAACTAGCAGATACGTTTCTTCTGTGCAAAATTGTTTTACTCTCAAAAAATAGCTAGGTCGCCACATTTGTCCCTTTGAAAACGCATTTTCTACTTAATTGCAAAACACGTGTTTCTCAAAGCCAACATGCTCTGTTAGCATCGGGCTAGTAGCTGTCTATCGTTTATACAATTATCAGTTGGCAACACTTGGGATGTATTCTAATTGTAGTTGCAATAGACTAATCCGATGATGCCTAGGCACAGTTGTGGTGAACATGCAAAACCTTTTCCATCAGCTTTGGATAGTTGAGTTGGCGACTAATCAGTTTTTTGCAAGTAAGCAATTGTATGTAAACATGTAGCTATGAACACTTGTTGCGTTTGCTCGTCTAAATTATGGCCAAGCAAGTTTTAGTGGTTGATTCAATGAATAGGCATATTTACTACGAATCAAAATTTCATTCAAGTTTATTCTTGATATTTTGCAAGAGACTGAAGGATAGTTTGATCATGGAATACATTTGGCATGCGCCAACTACTTGTTTGACCCCGGGGAAGCTACCAAACTCAGCAGTTAGGAAATTGAGAACAGTATTGGAATGAAAATAAAACTAGGTATCTATGTGTTTACTTAAAAATGTGTAATTCTATATCAGTTTATGGCTTTAACCAAGAAATAATTCCTCCTTTTAATTCCTTCCTGTGTATATGAGTATAAAAACGAACTGATTTGAATTTTCTTTTTGTAAAATGTTTGTAAAAAACTTTAATGGTGCTTTGGGGAAAAAATATCTCCAGGTTGGTAGAATATTCAAATGTCCTGACAGTTGCAGGTAATTGATAATTAACCATGGTGTGTTCTTCCTATCAGTAAAGCGAGATATTCAGGAGAATGACGAGGAGGCGGTGCGGGTGAAAGAACAAAGCATCCTGGAGCTCGGGTCTCTCTTGGCCATGACTGGTCAGGCTGCAGGTAAGAGCTTCAGATGCTGCATATCTAAAGCATGTAATAAACACACAGCATGCACAGTCACGCCAAATGGTTTGTTTCACTTTATTATATACTTATTCCTCTGAGTATTGTTTGTTAAAAAGCCTGTTATTCTATTGGAAGTTTTTGGTAAATTAAGCTTTTGTCTAAACTTGACTGTCGCCAATTGTTATAGGACTGATTGGTATAGCTTAACTTGCGGGGCATTCTAGGGAAATTGATGTAGAAATCGTTGTGTGAATTAATAAGTTTATATTAATTGATGATATTTTCTACTTGTGTCCATTGCCTCTTCTGCAGAATTAGGGGGCCTGCTGAAATTCGTGAGGCCATTTCTAATCTCCATCAGCAAGGCCAAGGCAGCCCGGCTGGTGCGCTCTCTCCTGGACCTTTTTCTCGATATGGAGGCAGCCACTGGGCAGGAGGTGGACCTGTGTCTGGAGTGCATTGAGTGGGCCAAGTCTGAGAAGCGAACCTTTTTACGCCAGGCACTGGAGGTAACTTACCTTCACTGCAGCAAGCAATTCCCAACTACACATATTGGGGGGGTTAAAAATCAGGGCTGCGGTGTGTTGCAGACAATTGGCAATATGAATATCTCTTCCACAGGCTCGCCTGGTTTCTCTATATTTTGACACTAAGCGGTACCAGGAGGCTTTGATGCTTGGTAAGTCTGTTATTGTTTTCACTAACTTCAGTAGTCTCTCACTAGAGATAAAACAAGAAACCGTTTCTAATTGTGCCAAAATAAATTCATGGAGGTATTTTGCTGTTAGACTGGTGAATGAATGGCATAGCCTTTCTCCCTCAGGATGGTTTTTGTGTACCTTAGACCAAATTTAACTTATGTACAAATCGTTTTCAGTTTAAAATAGGGACAATTTATTTATTTTATTGCTTATGATGAACAGAACAGGCAAATATATTGTAAGACCATGAGAGGCTGGTGATAAACAAAATTATTCCCCAAATAACTTGTTTGTATTTTCTTATGTTAAAATGAGCAATTATTGTTTCATCTTTTTTGTTACGGGTCAAAATTGACAGCATATACTTTCCTATGAAAAAATGTCAATTTAATTACCAAAAACATTATTTTGGTCAATCACACAAGATTTATGAACAAGTGTCATCTCCATTAAGGTGTGCGTCTGTGTATCTATCCATCTGTATGTGAATGTGTTTATATGCGTGATGGGAAGCATGTGAATGTTTGGGTGTGTGGCTTTGCAAATTTATTTTTTAAATCTTTCTTTGAGCTTCTGAATCATTAGGGTCCTCTTCCTCATCAGAGCTCTCTTCACTGTAGTCTGAATCACATTCAACATTGTCCTCTATTTTCAGACAATTCCTTCCATTTCACATTCACCCTGCAATCCTCGTCATGATCAAATATATAATCAAGAGCTTCTTGAAGGTTGAATCGTTTGCTCATGTTGACAACTGCAGATGTTGCTTCAGAATGAGATGTGGGTAATGCCTCAAACAGGTGGTGATTTCTGTCACCACTCTCCCACTGACAAAACATTCAACACCTCCTTTGCGAGAAAGTGGTTCCCGTAATAACAGCAGCATTAAAGTATACAAAGTGACAGATCAAAGGGTATTGTCTAGATGCAGCGATTGTAATTGTGTGTGCGCACTGTGCCAGGTGTGCGGTGAGCGCAAGAAAGTTGCTATACAGCTTGGGGACAGGAGATGTCTTTGTGCTTGGGGGTGTGCGCGGGATCATATTTACTGCGTGCCACTCGAATTTAATTCAAGTCTACGCTTTCTTGGCACTTAACATAATTTTTATTTTTCCACAATAATATTATACTATTATAGGATTTTATTGCTATTATTTATTGCAACATTTACTGCATATTTCTATACATAAACACATAATTACTACCGGATCCAATTTGACCCGTAGCACCACAGATGTAACTTTTTTTTATAGGCAAAAGTTTTTATTGTATTCAGTAGGCCATTGTTGAGGATGTTATGAAGCCTTGTTTTGATCAGAAATTAAATTAAAGGTATGTTTCACACATCTAAACTTGAAAACGGGTCAAATTTGACCCAAATGCAATAGGAGGGTTAAGGATACGGATGCAACTTGGGTTTTTGGGCACAGCATCTCCCCCAGTATGCCTAACTAATCCTTTGTTGTTCAAATCTTTCCATTGGTGTTCAGATGTTTCCAGTTCAAATTATATATAATGGTCTTTAAGGTGGTTTGCAAATAGCTTAGACCCTCTCCTTCCATGGCATCGCACAGGATCTCAGCTTCTGCAGGAACTGAAGAAGATGGATGACAAGGCATTACTGGTGGAGGTGCAGCTACTGGAGAGCAAGACCTACCACGGCCTCAGCAACTTGCCTAAGGCCCGTGCTGCTCTCACCTCTGCAAGGACCACTGCTAATGCCATTTATTGTCCACCGAAGCTGCAGGCTGCCTTGGACATGCAGTCAGGTAAGCCTTTGACAAATGCTTGTTTTGTTAGGCCTCACATTTAATTCAACATTCTATCTTGGGTCAGAATAAACTACCCATACCTGCAGTCAACAAACTTCCTTTTCTTGTATGTCGCACAAGTCGTCTATTTTTTAAAATCTGCAGTTTAGTTTTCAAATTTGGTTAAAAAAAAAGTGCCTTTCCATCTTGCCTCGTCGCTAGAAATCCTGCGACCACTCAAAGGGAGGGTGAAATTAGTTTCCTCCAATCGCCTTCCAGCCATCCGTCTCTAATGACTGTCAGTTACACAGCCCGCACGGAAGGCTCAATGGCGATTGGAGTAGAGGCATGTCACTAATAGTACAGCTACCGTGCAGTCACCCAGAAAGTGACCTAAGTTATTGGGCTGCAAGGTACCGAAAGTAGCCCTAGCGTTTTCCACCCACGTCAGCAGTGCGGTGCCTCTGGGCCCTCCTCGTCACAATCGGCCATTAACACGAGCTGGATGGTCTTACCTGTTTGATGCAATCAGGATACGTTGGCTCCTTTTTCAGATGTGAAGCGGGTGTTCTTTGTGTTTAATGTTTCTCTAAATGTTATGTTAAGTTTTTTTTATGCTGAAATTTTTGAATGAGGAGCTGGCTGTTAAATTTGTTTTCACAACCTGAAAATGGGTTCCTATTCAGCCAACTTTTTTTTAAATCTCAGAGTTTTCATGTACAGTGGAACTCCAATATTCGTCATTAATCTGTTCCCGAGGGGAGGATGAATATTAAAAAGGACGAATATCAACTAAAAATGGTTTAATCCGTTCCCAGCCCCGAATTTTTCCTATCTATTCTTTAACAAAAAAGAATTTCACTCGAAAATAGGCCTACATAAATACATAAAATTTTAAAATTGTCATATCAGCTGCGATATTTTAGAAGCAAGAATTGTCACACCTTTTGCGACTTCAGCTGATTTAATAACATCTTTAATTTTTAGTATGCTAGCTATAGTAGTTCTCGGCATATTCAATTATTTTGCGAAACTGCTGAGACGTGTAACACTTTCAAACTTAGCTATAATTTTCTTTTTAAATTCAATGATGGTTCTCACCGCTTTTCTTTTGTTTTATCATCACTGCACTTTTACGGCCCATGGTCACTTACAGTACTGTATTTATTTAAAAATTAACTGTAAAAATGTGTAAATATTAGAAAGTATTAAGAGGTAATGCACGCATTTTCAATCACCGCTCGAGACCGCTTTGAGCCAACTGACGATCAGCTAACTCCCTGGCCACGTTGGAGGTGGGAAGAATATTGACTTTTCGGGCGAATATCAAACACAAATTTCAACGAAAAAATAGGACGAATTTTAAAAAAGACGAATATTACCGTAGACAAATATTGGAGTTCCACTGTATATATGAATGTGTAAGTATAAGTGTGGTGTGGTTTGCTTGTTTTTGTAAAACTAATTTTGCTTACCCAACCTTCTCAGCCCTGAAGGTACATGAAGCAGACTAACAATATCCTAGTCCACTTCCAAATGGAGGGAGAGTGTGGATTAAAAGATAAATGGGCTTTTAAAAAGGGCTTTGTGAAAACGGCACTGTTAGTCTAAGAAATGCTACAACCATTCTGTGCGTTTTGAGTTGTCCGGTGTCCCCACTGTATTCAGCACTGCTGTCTGGGCGGTTGACTTCATCTTTTCACAGGGATCATTCATGCAGCAGAGGAAAAGGACTGGAAGACGGCATACTCTTACTTTTATGAGGCATTTGAAGGCAACGACTCCATAGACAGCCCCAGGGCCATAACTGCCCTGAAGTACATGCTCCTCTGCAAGATCATGCTTAATTCGTAAGTGCTCCTCACATTTAAATGGTTTATCTTTAGTAGTTTGTGTAGTTAGTAGGGCTGGGAATCGATTTTTAAAAAATGAACTAATTAATCGCACAATTTGCTGTGATTAATCACACTTTTTAAATGTGCTCAAATTTGGCCCAAAATAAAAATAATTTTTCCATTTAAAAAGCAGTGTGTTATGTTAAAGGCATACTGTGCTTTACTGTAATGGAAAGAAGCACAAAATCATCTGTATCAGAAAGTTCGCTATTGCGCTTGTTAGCTTGCTGCTCGTTGACTTGTCCATTTGCCTCCTGCGCACAAACTCTAAAAGTGTAGACTGCTGCTGTCCTGCATTGCTAGCCCTCTCACGACTGCTGCAGGCGTCAACTCTGCGTTTTGCTTGTAATTGACACTTCAGACTCAACGTACTTCGGTAATACACAAATTCACCCTTACTGTAGCTGCAAATAACTTCGCTTTTATCCAAAGACCCATCTAAGAGTTTTGTAATAAAACTGGCCGTTTAAAAGCCCTTTAGCAGCTTTCTCCATCATTCAAGCTTACCTAATCTGCAAAGCTTTATCTAAATTCAAGCAGTCGATTGACAAACGAGCGCGAGAGCGTGGAGTTGTATTTTAACTGTGGATGGTTCTAAGGCTCAAAAAAAGCGTTAATTGTGACAAAAAAAATTAATGCCCTTAACGATTTGAAATCGCACTTGTTAACTTTGTCAGCCCTATTACTTTGCCAAGTAATTACATTACATTGTTAGTGCTAAAAATATTGTTTTAAGCGCTGTGGACTTCCCAGTAATTCCAGGTCTCTTGAGTTGCATCTCTGAGTGATTAACAGCCCGTTGCCTTTCAATTACTAGACTTGGCAAAATTTAGAAATTGACCTCTTGTTTGGATTCCTCATTCTGTATAACAATACAGTAGGGTGAAAAAGACATTCAAACTGGACTAGCAAAATGTTGCTCATGTGACTTCTGCCAGCCTGTTAGCAATCCTATTTATGTTGAAATATGCAATGACCTGAATCTTTTACAGATTTCTAAAATTATTTAAACAATGCTTGACAACTTCTGATTTATAAAAAGTCACCTTTGTTGACATCTTTTTGATGGTAGTGCAGTGGTTTAAACTTCCTGTAAAAAACCTAAATTTAGCATGTAAAACTTTCACTCTACGACAAATTTGAACAAACTCAAAATTTCAATCGGTTTTACTTTGAACACCCAGGGTTAATTGTCCTGTGACTTCTGGTATTTTTCTTTGAGGATTTATGGTAGATTTTCCCTTTCGAGGAGTGTTTCACTTCTCACCCCCGACACGAGGCAGCTCCAAACAAACATTCACTGTCTGTGCTGCTGTAAATGGTAGAGCGGTAGGTTCAGGAAGCTTTGGCTAACTGCACCATTAAAAAAACTCCCACATCCCTGTTTTAATTATTCTTGTTAAAAAATATTAATATTGAAGACATTTTTGCATTTTGTTAGTCATTTAAATCTATTTGTTTTATTATAAAAAATGTCTCAAGTACTAAAACATTTTATATTGGATGGTATCTAGTGTTTTCTCAGTTAATAGTATATATCTTGTATGTAAATATACATTTTGTTAATCTTGCCAGAAACTGACAATCGCGTTTTAAAAGTAAAATTGTCCTGAAGTTTCCCAAACCACACACCCTAGGACAATGTATCTGTAAACATCCACACTTGTTACTGTTGTGCCATCAGTTTAAAAATTCAGAAAACTTATATTGACTATATATAAGACTTATATATTGACTATATATTACATTTTAAAGTAAATATGGGCCGATGGAGGTTTTAGTTAAGTCCTGGTGGTATCTTAATGTGAATGTCCTAGTTTATTATGACTATTCTCCTGTAGAACTCTGGTTATGCTTGTAATCCGTACCATTTAAAACTAATCAGCTATTGTTCACAGAGGACCTTGAAATTCACAACTTTTCATAGTCTTTTCTTAGTTGGCTACATGGCTCTTAACTAACAGTGTTTGATTTACCTTTGTAGCGTTATGAATTGGATACATAATGATTAGTAGTAATGACTAATTGGGGTTGGGATGAGAGGTCACTTGGTGACTTCAATAAATCAAATTTAACAGCAGAAGATATGAGGACCAACCATCAAGGCTTGAGCTTGGATTTAATCTGAAATTGAAAAGCTTATCTTCGGGTGTGGGAAATTCTTACAGTGAAATTTCACTGTGATTTTTCTGGTGGTAGCTTAAAATCTAAGATGCAAAGAATACATGTCTTTCAACAAGAGGAATGTTGCGAAATTGTCTTGGGCTTGAGGTGCTCATCAGCTTGAAGGTCATCTTTTGGAGATTCTTTACTCTTTCAGTATATGGACATTTGCAATTTTCTGCTGTCACCGTTTCTTGCAGGCCAGAAGATGTGCAGGCTCTAATCAGTGGAAAACTGGCTTTACGGTACGCAGGGAGGCAGGTAAGGTTATTGCAGCATTGTAAAATGTGACGTTTAAATGTTAGTTTGTGCATTCAACTGCTCCAGAGTCCAGTGGTGGCATGCTTTACACCACTCCGTCCGACGCTTGGCATTGTGCTTTGTGATGTAAGGCTTGCATACAGCTGCTCAACCATGGAAACCCATGCCATGAAGCTCCCGGCACAGTTTTTGTGCTGATGTTAATGCCTGAGGAGGTTTGGAACTCTGCAGTTATTGAGTCATCAGAGCGTTGGCGACTTTTACGCACTATGCGCCTCAGCACTCGGCGACCCCGCTCAGTAACTTTACGTGGTCTGCCACTTTGTGACTGAATTGCTGTGGTTCCTAAACGCTTCAACTTTGCAATAATACCACTTACAGTTGATCGTGGAATATCTAGGAGGGAAGAAATTTCATGAAACTGACTTGTGACTTGTTTTATTACAGTACCACGCTCAAATTCAGTGAGCTCTTTAGAACGACCCATTCTTTCACAAATGTTTGTAAAGGCAGATGGCATGGCTAGTTGCTTGATTTTATACACCTGTGGCAATGGGACTGAATGAAATGCCTAAATTCAATGATTAAGAGGTGTGGCCCAATACTTTAGTCCATATAGTGGAGCTTAAAAAATGGTAACAATTAAATAAAGCCCTTCAGTTAAATTTTATCACTACTTTGGACATTCTTTGATTTAGGCATGGGTCAGAAATATTGCTTTGGTGTTAACTTGCATATTCGTTAGCTGCGATTATTGATACTTAAAAAAAACTATGATCTTTTGACATTACTCTTTCCCTTCACTATTTTTGTTACCAGACAGATGCACTAAAATGTGTGGCTCAAGCCAGCAAGAACAGGTCATTGGCAGATTTTGAAAAGGTGAGACCGTTGGTGCCTACTTGTTAGTTTTTTACATGCTTTCTGTCCTAACATACATTGTTGGTATTGTGCTTTGAAGCTTCCACTGTCTGTAGTACTGTGCCAGAATTATGCCCCACCTCTCTGTCACAGGCTCTGATAGACTATAAAGCAGAGTTGAGGGACGACCCAATCATCAGCACCCACCTTGCCAAACTGTATGACAACCTGCTAGAACAGAACCTGATTCGCGTTATCGAGCCCTTCTCCAGAGTGCAGGTAGGGGTGGTGTTTTTTTCACTTCAGTTTAGTTGCTATGTTTAATCTTGCTACAACTGAGAATTATCCCTCACTTAGTTTTTAACCACAATGCCTTTGTTTTCTCAGATAGAACACATATCCACGCTCATCAAACTCTCTAAGGTAGGAATGGTCAGAACATGTATGGAAAAGCTATTCTGAGTTCTATTGGTATTTAAATGTAATTGTAACGTATTTATAAGCATTCTTTGTTCATATTAAATGGTTTCATTTGATCGTGTTGGTTTTTGTGAGAATTAAATTCTACTTGACTAAATTCAAGCTTTAGAATATGCAAAGTGTTGATAAATGTTATAACGTGTTCTAGATCTGGATTAAATACTTCTGGCTATCTGCTTCCTTTCTCCCTTTGTTTCCTCGTAGGGTGATGTTGAGAGAAAATTGTCACAGATGATTCTAGACAAGAAATTTCATGGTAAATACATTACATTGCTTCCCATGCTCAATTTCCTTGATTTTATGTTGTACTGGGCTCACCATTTTCCTGACTCCCCCCCCCTTCCTGCTGGCTGTAGGAATCCTAGATCAGGGGGAGGGTGTGCTGATCATATTCGATGAGCCGCCAGTAGACAAGACCTATGAAGCAGCTCTCGAAACAATTCAAAACATGAGCAAAGTGGTGGATTCCCTCTACAACAAAGCAAAAAAGCTTACATAGGTGAGTTGATCTAGTGGCATCTTGGAATCTTAGGGAAAATACATGTAGACCAGTGGTGACAATCAATCCCTTTGCAGTCAAGGGTTGACCATTTTTGTATCCTCTGTCTTGCCCACAGAAATCAAGATTTCAGACACTGGAGAATGTGTATGACCAATGTGTGGAATATATAGGGTAAGGGGTAGGGTAAGAAAATTACAAACTCACAACCTGCAACAGGACTTCAGTTTCCTTTGGAAAGCTTTCGACTTCATTCAATGGACAATGACAAACTTTTCAACCATCATCTTCACTTTTTTAGGTGTTCTTTTTCAGGATTCTCTGTAACACTCAGTGGCCATAGTAGGCCATCAGGGAATATTGTACAAAAATAAAAATATTTTAAAAGGTATGCAGTGTATATATATATATATATATATAAATATATATACAAAAACACACACACACACACACACAATTGCCTGCTAATGAATTGGTTAGGCTTACACAGGCTGTTGGCGCTCAAAGATGCAATGTTGACTAAGCCCCAACAACCTCACTGGGGAGGGAGGGGGGAAATTATCTAAGAATTAAATCTATCACCCAGTCATTGTACTCCATACTGAACACATGCATAGTTGGTTGAGGGTGGGCGGAAAAGAAAAAATGTCAGACCAAGAAAGGGTAGTTAGGTCCTTCATGCCTTTACTTAGTTTCCTGTATGTTCATAACATTGCCAAGCATCAGCCTATACCTTGCTGTCACTTAGATCCTTTTCATAAACCTGTCAGCACTGCAGATGCCAACTCCAGGATGTGGAGAAATTTACTGAAAATTTATCCTGAAAGCCCTCTCCTAGCTCTAGCATTAGTCTGCAACATATTCTTGGTATGTTTGAATGGGATTCATCAGTCAAAGCTGAGGTTTTACGTGCATCTTCCTGGATCAATTGTTCTCTGGTAGCACATATGCTTAAAGTTCACATGCCTGTATGAAAACGGCATGTGTTTTTCAGGGAGTCTCATTGGCTTAGTTGAACTTGAGGTGTGTGTTTTCTGAGAAAAAGGGGGGGTGGGGTGCAAATGTTATAATTAGCTATTAAGTGTGCTGGGTAGATTTTGGAAACCTACTTAGCATATAGTGGTGGCAGGGTAGTGTAGTAGAAGCAAGGTTTACCTCAATGTTTGCATTTGATTGAGGCTAGCCTGGCAAGTATGATGGGCTTGGTAAAGGCCAATATTTTTAGAAGACGATGCTTGCCTCTTTTTAAGAAGTGGCAGATTAGTATTTGTAGAATTTCTTGGCGATGCCCAGTTTTCGGGGGATCCGAAAACATTGGTTAATGTGTGTTGCGGCTGCTTTGTCTACCAGGGGTAAATATTAGGGTTCAGTAAATTAACCTAAATCAATCAACGATGCACTTTTTTAAAAGTAGTAAGAGGCCCCAGTTATTTAAGAAGCAGGTAAAAGCCCCTTTTACGTTTTTATTTTTTAGATGTAATAACGCCACAAGCATGTAACAATGTTTTCTCTAAGCATTTGGGCTTCGTTTCATGGATAAAGTAAACCATTTCCTTTGGGTCAAACATTCACCTCTGTTCTGATGTTGGGAGATGGGACATGGTTGTCTACTAGTGCATTTTGTCTCCACAAAAGGCAATCAAACATTTTTAATTGTACCCAGTAGTTATGAGAACTTGCTGCCCAAATAGGAATTTTCTATTTTATGTATGTGAAGAACATTTCTTTGTGGGAATTTGCATGACTGAACCCCTTGAATAAATGGGCCTTCAATTGTGGACTGCCACAGACATGAGAACTTCCAATGTAGGGAATTGGATGTTTGAACTTACATTTTGGATTAAGTGTTAATACCACTCCCAAATGTCCATCTTTATTTGGTGTTACAGTATTGAGGCACTTACCCATTTTCACAAATGTTCTGCCTTTTCTTTATTCTAAGCACAGAGATTGAGGACTTTTGTATTTGGCAAAACGAAAGCTTGGCTAGAAATGAATCATAGTAGAAAACGTTTAACCTCTTGTTTGTGTTTTATGTGCCAGGTGTGAACGAATAGTGTGCAATTACTTGGGGAATACAAGTTAGTAAATATTCAAAGGATGTAGTAATGACCGACAAATTGTCTATAGTACTCATGTATTTAGAACATTCTGAAGTAGGGTAAATAGTCACTCATTAATGGATTGGGTATTAAAGGTTTCATGAAAAGCCTTTCTAAAAAAATCTAATTGGTTAAAATCTCAGGCAAACTGAGTCCTGTTTTTTTATTTTCCTCAAATTTGGTCGTGACTTTGGCAGTTTTACTTTCAGTGCTTTTCTTTCCTTAAGAGACGATAATTCATAATTACAAATTCATTATGAAAGTTTCCTGTGTTTCACCTGAACTTTAAAGCCGTTAGTGGTTTCTTGAAGATTGTTTTTCCTTAATTTTCTGTTGCATGTTCTTATTCAGCACCGAGTCTGTATTATAGCTCCAAGCCTAATCGAATTCCCAACCTCCAAAACCAGAAAAGAGGAAAAGTGTGTGTGTGCGCGCTTGTTTGGGTCTTTAATGCCATCAATATCAAATGTACAAACGGTTCTTGCTGATGACCAATTACCGAGTATATCTGATGTTCAGATGAGTTTAAATAAACTTTTTTTTTTCCAGAATTTGTGTTTGTCACAGTGAATAAAGAAATGAGCAAGTATCCTTTATCTTAGGAATCAAGTTACCATTTTCAATGACTACCATTCCTTAATCCTTATGCAAGTGAAGCATTCAGAGGACAATCAGGAAAAGGGTGCAATGTGCCTCTAATTAGTATGTCCACCCATAGTGTAAATAACATGCAGTGATGGGTGTATGTTATGCATGGATTTCTGGACTATAGATGCGATTATAAACCAAGTTTCCAGCAGGGGTGGGTTGTTGGCCATTGGGATGCAGGTCTCTATGAGGGCCCGCCAATAAGAAATATAGTGGCAGCATCCAAATAACACTAGAAACTGCCAACCAACTGCACCAAGGGGGGATGGCATGGAGGATATGAATAGGTGAGAATCATGTTAACAATGAAAATGTAAATTAAATGTGCAAGCCTTTGCTTAGCAATAAACAATTGCATGATGACTACGTTATATGTTAAAGAAAACTCACTGAAGTCTAGTTGGCAAACAGAAGCCCAATTGAAAGCTGCTGCTGCTGCTAACAGTGTATACAATTATGTATTCATCACAACGACACTCAAGCTAAGTTCCTGGTTGAGGTAAGTTAAAAGAAAGTTTTGTGGGAGTTTTATTATTCTCTGAATATGGATCGGTACTTATTTGGTTGGTTGTTTTCAAATGAAAATCGGCAGCTGACTTAAAATTGAATAAATGAAAATGCAATGAGGCATATCTGGATATTGGTTTTGCTTCGATTGCCGTTAATAGTGAGATTCAGTTGCAGAAAATATCAACACACAGCTGATATGCTGTCCAGCGTATATGTACTTCAGCTTGACGAGGCAACGGATATACCAAGTCAGCTTATTTCATTACATTTGCTAGTTAACAAATAGGTAATGAACACTATGTAATTTGACAACTCTGTTGGGTGGGAGGGTAACGGTGGATGTTTCAGGACCCCCTTAACATTAACAGATGTGACAGCGTTTTGGCTTGTATAAAATAACGAGGGATTTCATTGATAGTCAAGTCACGTAGAGAATGAGAATACTTGAATAGTGAGCATCAAAGTCGTACACAAACTTTTTAGCCATTGTGTCAGTTCCTTAGTCCGGTATTGGGAGGACTTTAACGTATTGGGTGAACTGAACAATCATAAGAAAAATGTTAGTTTCCTAAGGACATGGTAGGAAACGGGCTTAAGATATCCATGTATAACTAGTCCATTGGCAGTTTTGTAATCTAGCACCTTAGGAGGCCCTACACTGTTTATGTCACTAAAAAAAGGTGGACATTTCCACCCATCCAATATCAATGGCAATGCTGCTGGTAGCATGCGGTATCGTCTTACCTTCTAGATGACCAGATGTGGAGGTTGAGACAGGCTTGCATCACTTCCTCCTATAATGAAGTTAAATTAAATTTGGGGGGAACATAGTGTCTTTCTCAGGCAGCACTCTAGCAACAGCAGTGTCTTGTACTGCACCTTAAACTATCTTAGCTGGTGGTAGTTCCCGGTTGTTTTACAGGAAACCGTTTGTATGTATGTTCTGAAATTATAGTGTTAATCCAATGTCAAAAATGCCTTTCAAGGTTATGCAATTTACTGCTATGATAATTTACAGACTGGGTCCTGTGTTAGCAGCACTTCCAAATTGAAGGGCCAGAGTTTCCACAAGTATTGTTTGCAGAGTCCAAACCATAAAACTATTTTTAAAATCATGTCAGATTTACTTGTTTTCGACTAGGATAACTTAAAAATGTCCCCCCCTCTCCAAAGTAAAAACATAAACCCTTAAAATAAAAACATAAACCAGACAAAATATAGCGTAAATATAGCTAATCCTGTTCATTAAACTT
>JAOYSI010003162.1:0-15393 GCA_025775065.1 Hiodon alosoides
CCCGTCTCAGTGTCATTTTTTATGCTTTCCTTTTTATGCATCATATTCTGAGTAATCCATTTCATTATACCATAAAACCAGGATAATTTGTATTATCAAACAATGCAAATGTCCTTGTTGCGTTTTCCACAGAATCCTTTTTTAAGGAGATTTTTCATGTCATTTTTTATTTCTTACCCGATGTATCATTTGTATGATGACAGCGTTTTCGACCAATTCTATGGCCATTATGTCAGCTCCTTACGAACTGTGAGAAACTACAGCAGGCTGTCTAGTCTCCAGGTTTCCCTAATGCTCTCCTTCGTGAATTGGTGCTGAGAATTGACAGAGCCGTGTCACTGTGGCAAACTGTAGACTAAAGCGCCTTTGATGTAGATTAAGCTGTATGTGTGATGTATATTTCTTTGTGTCCGTTCCTCTAGATATGCCCTACAAGATATGGATAAGTTCAGCCTGAAGGACAGTGGTCGAGGGGACAGCGAGGCTGGGGACAGTGACTATGATTTGGGAAGGGAGTCACCCATTGACAGACTGCTGGGTGAGGGCTTTAGTGATCTGTTCCTCACAGACGGTCACCAGAGACTGCACCCAGGTGAGCATGGGGTAGTGGACACTACCATCCCTGCCGTAAACGGTTCTCCCTAAATTTCCATTTTCATTCCAGCATATGAGTGTATACTTATTTCCTTCTTCTGAGATAACCCCAGAGGCAATCTGTAGGAGTGCTTATCTGTAAATTAGTATGGGTATGGGGGGGGCGGGGAAAGTCAGAATAATCTGTTTTTAGACTGTAAGCCTTCATCTTAAATTATTTCTGAGAGTAGATACGGATGCAATTTTGAATTAAAACGTTCTAAAATTAATCTTGTAAATGAACTGCTCTTATCTTTTCTGGAGGACTTTTAGCAAGAGCGGTATAAAATAAAAAATAAATTAAAAAATCCAACCCTTGTTTTCTTTTTTTTCGAGACACATAGATATTTGTGTTTATAATATCCCCTGGACATTCTCAGTAAAGGCTCACAGTAGTATGCAGTATTACGCAAGGCCGCTATTTCGCTGGCCTCTTTGTGTTGTGCCTCAGCTAGAAGTGAATCGATTGGCATCCTGACCTCTAAATTGCCCGTTTGCATTTTTTTTTACCCCTCCAGCAATGAGACTATGCACAGAAGAGTGCAGGGTCCTTGGGCACTCTGACCAGTGCTGGATGCCCCCTCTGGCCTCTCCAGCCTCCTCTGACTACAGAAACAACATGTTCATCCCTGGGGAGGATCCCCAGATGTCCACGGAGGAGCACCAACCATCTGCAGACCCCGGTGAGAACAAGAAGAGCTTCTCCACATTCGGGAAGGAGCCTGGCGGAGGGGGCGAGGAGACGGAAACCTGCGATGTGGGTGGCGCCTCCTTGCTCACCGAAATGAACAGTGTCTTCCAGCGCCTCCTGCCTCCCTCCTTGGACTCCTATGTGGAGTGCAGCGAGGTGGAGCGGGTGAACTCGCTGGAGCACAGAAAGGGCCCCTTGCCCGGAAAGTCCAGTGCGTACCCTCAGGGGGTGGCCGCCTGGGCAGCCAACACCCACTTCCAGAACCCCGGGAGCAGCATTGGGCCGAACCAGGTGACCCACGTGGGCTCCCAGGCCCCTTTAAAATGGCTGCCGGCCATGGAGGAAATCCCAGAGAACTATGAGGAGGACGAGTTTGACAATGTCCTCAACCACCTGCAGGGGAACCACCACAGTGACAGCCGGCATGAGATCATGGATGCCAGTGAGCTAGTGGCGGAAATTAACAAACTTTTACAAGATGTCCGGCAGAGCTAGAAATGGGAAGGGACCCCTTTCTGGTGAATTTAGTTTTTCCATATTAATGGGAGTCTGAGGAAACCGCAGTCATCATTCAGTTGCATTTATAATGTGTCTGTGATTATTAAAATATGTTGTATTTTGTTGTTCGGTACACAGTGTACACAAAGTGAGTGTATTTATCTTTGTATTTTAAAAATACATTTGTACTCTTTATATTTATATGTTGGTGTGTAGATAAAAAAATAATTATAATAAAATTCTATTTTTATATTCTTATTGCATGTTGTAAAAACAAATCAAATTTTGACAATGTGTGCACAATGTAAATAGCTTTATTATGAATCTGTAAATAAAAGTATTTAATGGACTCAAAAACGATACATGGGTGGGCTGGCATTGGAAAATTAGTATATTCAAAGCAGAAGTATGTCAGTTAAAATGTAATTTGATGTTACTCAATCTCCATGCAATATTCAATTGTTTTCAGTGCATGAATAAATAAAAAAGAATAATCACTTGAGGGCTTGGGGTTTAAATTATTCCGAAGCAATAGCACGTGGCACACTCACCCCTATTATATTGAGGTTTCTCTTGAAGAGTAAATTCAGAAACTACCTTGGTAATTGGTTGCAGCTTACAGCTGGTTAACATTGAAACGAATTATATGTCAAAATGAAAAGTACTTCTGTACTAAAAGATACTTGGATCCATTGCAAAACAATAAACGCAAATTGTTTTATTATATTTATTTATTTATTTATTTGTGATTTGAAGAAAATGACGATTCTCTCAGAGCTCCCCCTGCTGCTCAGGATAGAAATTACTCTCAACAAGTGATTTTAACATCAGTGTCCCATTGGGGGGTCAAAGATACAGTCGCAGAAAAAGTTATATTAAAAAAAAAACACAACTGTTCATACACTTTTAGAACGACATTTACATCATAAACTAGATTGATTATTGACTGGATGCAATTATTTGGAAAACTGTTGCATTGATTCATGGTGATGCTATGTTGAAGTTTTTAAGTCTCCTATGAAAGCAAATTGTTGTATGGAAAATAGCTTCGTGCGAATTTCTGAGATTTGAATTCATGTTTAGGGCCTAAACATTATTGATAAAATCACTATTAACCAGTGAGTAAGATACAATAGCGGTAACAACGTGGCTGTTAACAATGTAACAATCTGTTAAAAAAAAAAAAAACGGTTCGTAAATTTATTCTTAGCTGCAGTTATTTTTGCCTGTACACTTGAAAAATATTAAGCTTTAATTTTTAGATTTATTATTTGTGGTAGTGCGTGTTGTGAGGACCTCTAGGGATCACTTTTAGAAATTACATATCTTATCTGATCAAGTCGTTTGAAGTCAGCCTCTCGATTTGATTCAAGGTTCACGGCATTTTTCCCAGGTAAGACTTTACTATCGGAACCGTAAACCGTTTCGGAACACGACTATGCGAAGACTGTTTCGTCAAATCGAGAACGTAACAACATCTGGAAACAATTCACGGATGTGGTTTCTCTTCTGGCGTACGCCTATTGCAACCGAAACTGGTATACATTATGACCAAATTCGTGTGGTAAAGTTTATCCATTTTTTGTGCAACGATTGTGTAAATGAGATGATATTTGGCCATGCCATTCTATGCATTGTGTTATTAGGCTATACTGTTTGATTCTTGTTATTTGCATTATTGTAAATTCCTACGTTGCCACTAGAAGTCAGTTCTGAGAAGAGTATTAAATGAAGACGTGAATTCAAAGTGTCTGTACGAATAGCGTCGATTGGATTTATAAATCCCAAATAATTAGCAAATACTGACTGATTTTAATAAAGTGCTTCATATATCAGTAAAACATATGGCGCAATGGCGAGAGGTGGAAAGAGTTGCAGTTCGTCGACAATATGATTTTTAAAAAGGCGTCGGTTTTGTGGCATTCAGTTATCACTGAATCACCTGTGGTGGGAAGCGCGGGCCTGCCTGATAGATTGGGCAGGATTAAATGTGTGCCCCACTGGTTTATATTGTAAAACAGTTCTGTGTTGTACAGATGAGGAGTTTTTTTTTTTTTTTAGAATTGGCCGTTCTCACGTGGGCATATTGTTGTTCTCATTTAAGGGATGTTAAGTAATGAAGGCCCCCTATAGAACAGATCTAAGAGCACGTCTAGGTTAGCATAGTTTACAGCCTTTTGCAGATCCGATGGTTAGACATGATTGATCAAATTAGGTTTTGTATTATTCTCTCCCCCCCACTCCCTGTAATATAAGGCTGATATGTCAGAGAGGTCGTGGCTAGTGTGTATATGCTAGTACTGAAAACTACATGCGTCTAGTGGCTGAAGTCTTAGAAGTGGAACCGCTGTCAAACCTAAGAGCAAGGTCCTTTGCCTGAATAGCCTCAGTAAATATCCAGCCTCGCCATACTGTGAGCTGTGGGACTCCCCTGATCAAAATAAAGAATGCAATGTGCCCCCAATCATTTGCTTAGCTCACAGTCCACGTTCAAATAAATAGCTAATAGAATCCTGTAAATTAAATGATCACAAACAAAACAGTAAAGAAACATCAGAGCGCTCACAAGGCACCCAGGTTCGGTCCTTATTTCATCACATGTCCTCAGCTCTGCTTTCACGCCATGCCATTTAGCCTCCAGTTTAGTCCCTGTGTTCCTTTTTAGTACCCTTTCAAGTGCTGCTCCTGCGTCGAGCAGCAGCAGTGGCCAAGGGTTGGAAGAAGCTGCCGGCTAACTCTGGAGACTGAACATATTATTCATTCACTCTTTTGATAAATAAATGGAAACAATAATAATTATTTTAAATAAAACCCAGAACACCACACCCTACAGTGTAAATGCAAAAATGATGTAATATGCACCTGGAATGTCACCCATAAGAAAAACAGAAATCAGTAGTTCAACATTTCTGCAGTTAGCTTTGACTTTCAACACTGTGATTGTGGAAGCCTAAATGGCTACTTTCACACAATCTGATTTGCTCTAAACAATGGAAATTTACATATTACCCTACTACCCTTAATATGTGAATATTTTTTCTTTTGTTAAACTGTTTTCAAAAAGCTATTTACTTTTTTACGTGTATATCTATATCCACACACACACACAAACACACACACAAACACACACACACACACACACAGTACTTTGAGTTTCTGTCTTCAGGGTCTAGCTTTCATTCATCTTTTTCTTAGGAATCCCAGACAGTACGTGAAAATAATTTCTAATTTTTTCCTTACAACGTATTGTTGTTTGGCCAGTGGAGTGTTCCCAGTCCCAGACTGCAATTTATTTTGTCTGTGTGCAGTGTGTTGTTGCATTACTCAGTTTGCTAAATAAAATGAGCAGCCAGGAATTACTATGTTCAGGAGTGCGGTAACATAGGGAAGGGGGTGGTGCATGGTTTCATGGGCAGTCAATGCACAAGATGAGACCCCCCACTACTGCAGTATTTGGCTCTAATATTCACCGGGTGAACTCTTGCACACACGTGTACGGCGATTGGCCAGGCGACTCCCATGGCACAGATTGCCTGCCTATAAATTCAGTCTTCTGCCAAGAACTCATATCGTTGAGCAAGGTGCTTCAGTCGAACAGCTCTATATGGGTCCCAAATTATGCGAGAGCACTTCATTACATCAGTCATTGCCTGTCCTCTCCCAAGTGCAGCAATTCTGTCTCCTGTTTGCTCTCCTGGCTTGGATCTTGAGCCCGCGTGGAGCTGGAGGGGCCCAAGTCACTGATGGCTCAGCCGCCTGTCATGTGTTAGCCTCCCGCACAGCTCGCTGCGCTGGAGTCAACCCGGCAAGACAAGTGGAATGAAACAAAAGGCAAGCGTGAATCACTCCGCTGACTAATGTTTATTCATTTTTGTGTGCTGATGGATGATTACCCCTGTTCCATGGCTTACACTGCCAATTTGGAGTAGAGATCCAAGCCAGAGCAGCTGTAACGTTTTGTACTGTTTACGCAGTTTTTGTGCAGACACCAAGCCTCGCACACCGAGAGTGAGACTGACATTCTAGGCTCACACATTTGCCTGTGGAATTTGCTTCCCTTTTGCTCAATGCATATATTTATGCACCGATATTGGCCACGGTCACACTATTCATAATGCCAGTAGTCTGGAGATGATTTCCCATAGTCCTACCACAGCCGTGTGGCCACCCAGCTTCTGGCTAACACAGCCCTATTGTCTTCCTATTGCCTTATAAATTCAGTGATCTGGATTCTGGGGGGACCAGAATCACCACAGGGGAAAACCAATGTGGGTTGAGTGCTTAATGGTGCAAATTGCTGTAAACATGCTATTTAAGAGAACAGATGCAGAAAACAAATGTAATGGCGTGGCTGTAAAGTATGATCATGGACTTGATCAGTCTCTGAACACTGTTCTAGAATCCTGTCGCACTGACAGACGCCCAGGTGTGTTAAAGCAAAACACTGTGAACCACCTGGACCTGGCTAATCAAACTAAGGTCTGATTTCTTTATACCCCTGAGGGTGGAGGAAGGTGAAACTGGAGGTCTCAACAGTTTGAACCAATGTTACTGGATGTGTTGCTAGAAATTGGCCGGGGTGAAGGGCTGGTGCTTGACTGGCTAACAGGGGTGGATCCAGTGTCTCTGGACAGGCCGCATCCTGGCCTGTCAGTCCTGTGGATGTGCCATAGCGGGGTGAGGGACAGTGGAGGCTCCAGGGCTTAAAGCTAGGTATATATACATTGTCTGGAGTTGTCAGCTGCCGGACCGCTGGGCGACGAGGGATTCTTTTCATTCTGTGAATGATCCGTTTTTGGTAATGTTCCAGCAATTTACAATGGAGCATGGTAAATTGAACATGAGCTTCACGGGGAGTTATTGGTCGGAGAAAAGGTTGTATCCACCCGTGGCTTTATTGCATTACGGCAATAAGATTTAATCACTCAGAATGAGCCTAGTGTGCTGATGGCGAAACGGACTGGCAGCGCCAGTGACTCTGCAGATATCTTAGCTTGTATTTAGCCTGTGGCCATGTGCAGTGTCGCGCGCTGCACCTCATCACTGACATTAGCAAGTGACTCGGTTAAAAACAAAAGCTTGAAAACAATGGGGCGGCAAGCGTTCATAGTCCGTCTCATGACAGTCAGTTTTTTTATTTTTTATTAAAGCAGTTAAAGGTTCCTGGAGATTTTAATAAGTTGTCCACAGATGAAGGATATGCTACTTGGGCACACTGGTTTCTTGGGTTCTAATTTAATCTGCCATTAGTTTTAGAATGCAGATTCGTAGTTAGCAGCGAGCAGGCTAGTTTAGGGGATTTTTCCAAGGCTCCAGCCTTGCATGCTAATGTGTTGCACGTTGCAGGAATGCAGTTTGTTTAATACGATTGAGACACCATCATTCATCTCGTTATAATGGTATTAATAACAATAATAATATAAAATATTTAATATGTATATCCCTTTTCATTACAGCTGGATCTAATCAAAATACAGAAATCATTAGAATAAGATAAAAATTCCTGGGAACAAAAAATTCCTGGGATAAGACAGAAGTTGTGAGTTGTTAGACCAGAAACTTCAGGAGCTCCTCCAGACCGTTTTAAAAAGCGTAGGTATTGTGACTCGACACCCCCACGGTACCCTAGGAACAACGCCTCTCGGATGCGACCCCGGGAAGCGCACAGAGCCTTTACTAGCCGCGTGGGAGCTGCCCCACCCCGCCCCACTTCCGTGGCGAGAGAGGGAAAGGGGCGGCCACAGCAGGGCGGGTGTTTTACTCCGACACTGGGCAGCGTTTCCAGCTCGCTGCTCTCCACAGCATGCTGGGAAGGCACTGCAACAGACTTTAAATGGCATTTGTGCATCCCCCGTACTCGGCACGCTTGACTTGGCCGGGGTGGAGAGGCTGGCCGTGGGCGTCGTGCGTTGCATTCATTTGGCTGGGGGTGCCAGGCTAAGGCACAAGCGAAGGGCCTCGGTAATGGAGTCTGGTTGAGTAGTACGCGCATATTAATCACGGCAAGGGGCTAACAGAGTGAGGACCGTGCCAGCAAAGAGGCGGGTACGTACATTGTGCTAAACAAGCTAATGTCGGCTGGGGGCTGCATTTAGAAGATTTCTGTTCCTGTACTGCTTCTAAATAAAAGATAATCATTTCCGTAGATTATCGGTTGTATGTGATAACAACTACAGTTTAGTCTATTCACTACATAAAACGTATCCTGAATTATGGGTGGGGCACACCAGGGCGTGTCCAGACCAAGAGTGATCAGACTCAGGGAACCTGAGCGCCAGTTTGTAGTCTTTATTAGTCTTTATTACCTTTTAAAAAAGATTTAAATAGGAAAGAAAATGCCAACCAAATGAAAACACCCTTTTGGGAAATGCAGGAAGAAACAGACTCTGTCAGGCCTAATAATGCACAGCCACCAAACCGACATTTCCATTCGCAAATTGCTAATAAATCCCTCCTCCCAGATACCCCTTGTTAAACAAGGAGAAGCACATTTAGGTCTGTCAGTATGATCCTGGCTGTGGGCGTGTCTCCAGGGCTGCTCCCTGGTCCAGACCTGCCTGTGGGAGTGTCACAATGGGACCATATAATCAAACTGTTACAGAATATTTGAATGTTTACATAATCAAAAATCATATGAAATGATCATATGGCAAATTAACTGTGTTCATTACAAAATAGTCAGGAGGGTAAAGAAAAACAAATTCTTTTAAATTTTCGTGGAGTGATTTCAAGAAAAAAAGAATTAAAGGCATAAAATAAATATAATAATAAAAATCCCTTGGACCCAGAGGGGACAATGTGCAGACTGAATTTATCATAAACTCCTGTATAGTAATGACAAAATGGATTAACATAAATCTGCAACACAATTAATCTTTTATTTATATACTGTGTATGCATAATGATGCTGAGAGTGTAATAATTCCATATATGATAAGGCGGAAAAACTATTTCATGTTCAAAATATCGGCTCACATAATTATCATAGTTGTCCGCTTGTATAATTTGAAAGCCTCAGCCAGGAACAATTAAAATGTATATATTATTACCCGATAAACCTGTTTATAATTTAATCATTTTTTCATTTCCCTGGACTTAGTTCCAACCAATTAAATTATTGGAAGATTTAAAGCTTTATGATTCAAGAGCTTTCCGAGAAATCACTGTGCAGGCAGTATGTCCAGCGTTTCAAATAGCCCAGCCTATTTTGTTTCACAATAAATGACTTAACGTAGCCGATGCTTTCTTAGACACAACTCTCAACTCTCCTGGCCTGTTTTACAACCGTTGTTATACACTTACTAGCAATTTAAGAATTTACGGCGGGCAACGCAAAGATAAAAGAAAGGTCACCGGCGCTCATCAGCAGTCGTTTGGAATGTCGGGACCGCTCAGGTCGACAACCCGGCGTCAGTGTTCAGCTTCGCTCAGCGTCTCCGCGCCTTGGAGCCGTCCTCGCCGGGGCCGCGCTCCGCCTTTGATTGACTCATAAAGCTTGTTCTGTGGAAGCAGAGCATGGAGCTGTCGGCGTCGCTGTCAGTGTGATTTCACAGTCATTGTCCAGAGGACTGCGGCCCAGGCTTCACTAGCGTGTTTGCTACACGTCTCTCTCCATTGTTCACGCTCCTGATGGCTATGCCTTTGAACGACCTTTAGCGCCACCGCTACTTCTTACTTGCTAGTCTGCGGCGCGTAGCGGACTAGTTGGGTGCGATCTCTTGAGCGGTGGTACCAAAGAAGCTATGCACTACACATAGCTTGCTACTATCCCATTTTTTGAGTGTTTTGAGTAGGTGGGCCAGGAAGGCCCACATAAAATCCCAGGTGACGGAAGCGCTGTTTTATCCTTGAGCAAGGTAATCAGCCTCAATCAGTAAATCGTGTCAGGCGGGAAAGGCCGCGTGGATGGATAAAATCTCAAATCAGAAGCTATGCAAGTCACAACAGATAAGGGAATCTGTTAATCACACTAGCGGTGCAAATAATGTGATGTCATGCTGCAATCCAGTGCGACGCGGGGCTCTCCTGTCATAGGGGCACTTCGTAATACGCAGCTTTTTCCCCCGGCATCTGTCGGCGTTCGCACGAGCAAGCTGCTTGCATTAAGACCGAATCCCCTGGGCGGGGGGCTTTTTTTTTTTGCAGTTGCCCATTGATTATCACAAACCGTCGCTCTTTGGCCCATGGGTAGATGTTACGTCTCATGATTTTCCATATGTCTGGAGTCGAGATGCGAAGATTACCGTTTCAAGGATCGATAATCCTCCCGAAGCCAATCCACACCGGTGCAGTCATCCTTTTGATGTCGTTTCCTCCGAAGCCGTCGGGGAGACCGGGCTGTGAGAAACGAGGACCTTGCTGAGGACAACCGGGCCTCGTTGTGCATTACCCTCCACCCCCGCCCCCCGCTGTGCACCGGTCTAGGAGGAAGGGGACTTGTGTGTTGCTCTGATGAAAAGCTTTTCTGTCACAACCTGCTTTCGGAACATTGGGGGAACGGCGCACTGGAGGAGACAGATGCCATCTGTGTGGTGCTCGCTGTCCAGGGGCGCGGCTGAGCGAGGGCCCTGGCAAGGTGATCGGGCTAGACGCATTTTTCCATCACGCTTGAGTGAGGAGGCAGTCGAGTACTACAGACGGAACAAGAGCCAGATATCGTCCCAAGGCGCACCATTAATGGGGGAGGAGTGTTTGCACTTCATCCCAGTAGCCAGAGTGCTATCCACATTGAGATGATGCATTCGCGATTGGACAGGTTCGGCGGTCCTCTAAATTCAACTGCACTGGCCACGGGGTGGCGCAGTTACTCGCGGTTTATCGCCTGTGAAGAGAGTGGATCGGGTTAGCGCCGCTCCTCCAATGTTTAAAGCCCGCCCGCTCTGAGAATGTGCTTCAAAGTGGCCCATTTAGCAGGGATGGTGTTGTAGACCTTCCTCTTAAACATCACTGCAATGTCAGGTCGCTCTGTCAGACGTGTGAGGTCTTTCTCAGAGACCAGCGTAATTGGGCTAGCTGTCCTCTGCTCTTGAGGGCTGTCAGCACTGTTGATTTCTTTGCACCACTTATACACACGGTCCCTCATTTCTGGGATTCTGCTTTTTGAGGTGCCAGGATGACTCTACAGGGCTGATGAAAGCTTGTGACACAGGCCTGAAAGTGATAGGCAATTTAATACAAGCTTTTCTGCTAAATACATTTAGTCAACCATTTTTAACCAAACCTACAGATGTCTAATCCTCTTCGTTATTCGTGCTACGTTTGAACCCTGCTAGAATCGTTTGTGTGCTGTGAATGGTGCACCGTTACTGGATGCCGTAAATAGGAGGTTTCGGCAGCCTTTTGCTTTTCAAGGAATCGTTCTTCAATTTAAAAGGGAATGGAAAATGCAACTGTAAATTTGTATAAAACGCAGTCATGGAAAACTTTGCAAAGGCTTTGTAGCCTTAAATTCTGTTTTCCCAGATAGCTAATGGAACTTTAAAGTCTAACTCAAAGAAAGAAACATTTGCCGTAAGATGTCCTGTATGCTTGGGCCAGCATGGAAGCGATATAGTTTGTCAGTCTGACAGATGATGTGAACATGGGGTGTATTAGCAGGCTGGTCTGGCTTTCCTTCACACCGTTCAGTCGGCCAGAAGCGCAGGAAGCCAGTTTAACCGCTATGCTAGCGGATCGCACTTAGCCACCGGGCTACATCCAACCTACACATTTATCCTTGCTCTTTGAACTTCCAAGTACTGACCACGCTTTTGTAAATGACCTCACTTTATGCAAAGTAAGGACCGCTTTCAACTTTGAAAGCTGGCAGCAATCGTATGTAAATCGCGGTTCAGGTCTGGAGGGCAAGTTGCATTTAAATTTGCAGAACAACTAAGTAAATGTGACCTCATGGCACAGGGAAGGGTTTATATCACACTTAGGCTGGGACCAAGTCAAAACTTTGGCAACCCACAAATCTTATTTATGAGTAGAAGGAATAAAATAAAGGGATACACAATAAAGATAACGCTATTAAATACAACGGTACGCAATTTGCAGGTTTTCAGAGTTTTGATTAGGTCCTGGCCTAAGTGTGCTATATATTTGGAGTAAATACTGACACAAATTGACAAGTTTTATGTTTTATGTTTTTAATAAATGAATTTATTGATTTAGCCAGTCTGGATTCATTTCAGTTTATTAATCTGAAACATAGTATTTCAGGATCGTCTTGATTGGACTCGGTGAAAGGCTGTGTCTCTGATGGTTTCGCGTGCTACAATTAAAGGATTATCAGGGAGATGTATTGGCCTTGGCACAGACTTGTTTGTCTCTTTCAATTAGGGTAAATTTCCTGGCACCGGTTCTATATTAAGACCCAGATTGATGACTCCTTCAGATGAGTTTTTTTCCCGAAAATTATTTATGACTTGCGTTATGTACCTGCGCAGCTTTGATTTATGACTACGCCCGGTTACGGGCAGCGCTGGGACACACACACAAAGCCCTCCACCCGCGGTGACTGCTGCGGACGGCTTTTGCCTGAATGCCTTTCTGCCACTGTCTCATTTCTACCTCCGGGCAGCGCAGAAGTCGTTTCCAGATCCTCGAAATCCGTCCTGGTGCTCGGAGGGATGGCCTGGTGGGGGGGCGGTTTGCCCGTTGCGAAGCCAGCGTGACAAGGACCCTCGCTCCCCGGGGACAGACACGGAAGCGCAGGTGCGCTCCGTTTTGTATTATCTGCTGATTGGTCAGGCAGGGTGTGTGTGTGTGTGTGTGTGTGTAGCGGAGGGGGTTGATGGCAGGATGCTCACCCAAACTGAAATTGAGGAGCTTCAAAATATTTGTCTGTGTGAGCTGAAAGTAAATCTCTCTCCCCTGGCCACAGGGGGCATGCTGGTGCGTTTCTAAACGGACCTTACTGGAGAGGTTTTTTCATGATTTTTACCCCACTAGATGGCACTGTTCCATTAGCACTGAGGGAGACTTCCTGAATGTTTTAGGTGAATGGCCCTGTTAGAAATATAGACAGTGGGGTGTTTTTACTTCTGAGTGTGTCTCGGTCTCGTAACCACACAGTTACAAGTTAGATAATATTAGTTTAGTTGCCTATCCTATGTGCTACAGTATATGCTGGAAATATGTTGAATCTCTTGGTTTACACACTATTAATTCTGCCATCACACCAGAGAAGTATGATTAGTCTGCAGTAGACTGAAAATCAGGAATTAAAAAAAAAATCAGGATAACTGTATTCATATAGAGTCTCAAAGTCAAAGTTTTGGGGGAAAAAAGGATCAGAACAGCTAAATGAAAGCATCTTTGTTTTTTCCCGATCTGGAATCTAAAATTGGTTTTATGCATCTCGGCTAGTCACTGCGAGTTCTTAACCACACACGAGGAGGTGAGCAAATACGATTGGCCTCCTCTTATCCAGTGTGAGGCACGCTTTCACTCTGCAGGTCACACGGGCTGCCGCGGGCGAGAGGTTCAGCGCGGATTGGGGGAGAGGTGACGGGCTGGTTGGTGGCGAGCCTGGTGAAGCTCTGCCGATTTCAGCCACCCGCACGCTCTGCTAATTTCTCTGCGCTCTCCCGGCCTGCGTCAACAAATGACAGGACTGGGATTCGAACCGTCAAAATCCAGCTCACAGGACTCTTTTGCCTACTGAGCCATTTGACAGACTCAAAAAAACTTAAATGGAAAGAGGTCTGACAGCTAAGCAACCTGTTAATATATTTATTATAAAATGCTACATTGAAGATAAGATAGATAGTACAATAATAAATGATTTAGAAAAAGAAGACATTCTATATACCATTTTTGCTGGATGTGATTCTGCACCCCTGGAAGCTATTATTTGCATCCTTATTTGGGCTTACCCACATGTGAGGCATATTAAACTGCATTACTCCATTATTTTCCTACTTTCTAAATGGATGCATTTTTTGCATTCCTTGTGTTCAAGACGAGTGACAGTTTGCATTGCCACAGGATCAGTCCAGGATCCTGGTTGCTAAGACCTCGTTGCCATGGAAGTGATGTCACACTCCTACAGGCAGCTAACTTGGAGTGACTGTAATGCAACTAGCTATGTTTTGGGGGAATTGTGTAGGACCAAGTAGGACCAGAAGTAGAAAACGAAAAACACCCGCCGTTACCAAAGGTCTTGTGCGAGAACTGACTCCGGGGTGCGTTCATGGTTGCAAGGTTTTATCATCCAAACAGTGACTGTGAGCATGTCATTAATTCATACACAGTGCCGGGCAGAGAGAGCACAGCATACTGAACATAGTATTATAGTAGGCGTGTCATTTTCCTGAACAAGGGGAGTTAATTAAACAGGGGATTGACCTGTAGCCTGCTATGGTTGATGCTTGATTTCTGTGAATGTTTACATCATCCCTTGTGGTGCTGAAGTTATTCCATTTTTAAAAATCATATAAAATGTGATTGAGCATAACGATGAATGCCAATATGTCTTTCTAAACCGAAAAAGAGTATCAACCAACCACTGACCAGAACACGATTGGCTCAAACTATTCTAAAATAGAAATGAAAGCCTCTGTGGATTCGGTCACGTTCGTAGCTATGAATGCCTGCACCTTTCGGTTAGGCTGTCCGACCGTCCAGACTTTTAATGTTTCATGTTGACCTCATGACAAGCAGCTGCTAGATCTGTATAGTAATGACTGGGGGGAAAAAAACACACAAAAAAGCTGCATTACCGGGATCGTCTTGTTGTCTCCTGTCACTTGTGCATGACTGCGTGCCACGGAGTGATTTCACAGGGCAGAGGATGGGGCAACTCGGAAAGGTCCACTGCTCTGAATGAATTATTGAATGTAAGGGAAGCTGTGGCTCTGTGCATCCCAGGCTCATTTTGATCCTGAAACCACACTGGGTCTCCGACCGGGCTTGTCGGTTAGTCACCCGGAATCATGCCCAAGCACCAAATTAATGCTTTATGAAGCTAGTGGAGATTCAGCCATGTGTCAGCCGGTATTTACATCATGCATGAAATTACACCTCAGTCCATGCTAAGCCGAATAAAATTGATATTTTTCCAGAAAAATGCTTCAAATAATAACTTGTTTATAGTTCCATATATATGTGTGTGTGTGTGTGTGTGTGTGTATATAAAATATGTAGACACCTGCTCATCCAAATCTCATTCCAAAATCTTGGACATGATTATGGATGTTGGAACAATGCTTTGAGGGCTTGCTTCCATTCAACCACAAAGGAAAGTCACTGAGCTCTTTAGTACAGGCCATTCTACTGCCAATGTTTGTCTGTTGAGAAGGCATGGCTGTGTGCTCGATTTTATACACCTGTCAGCAACGGGCAAGGCTGACATAGCCAAATCCACTCATTTCAGGGGGTGTCCACATGCTTTTGGAAATACTTTTGCCAATACTTTTGTGTGTGTGTGTGTGTGTGTATATATATATATATATATATATATATTGTGGCAAACCCGGGGCTTATGGAGGGCTGAAGCCGCTCCCCCCACAAGCAGGGGGGCGGGGTTTTGAGCAACGGTACGTTCACTCCCCAGCAATCACCGACACAGGTGAAATGAATCGGCT
>JAOYSI010003163.1:0-15393 GCA_025775065.1 Hiodon alosoides
CCCCCCCCCCCCCCCCCCCCCCCCCGGAGTGTGTGTATACATGAGGATGACTTACTGACTGGGTTTAAGAGTAAAAACAACACAGTGTCGTACACAGAGGGCACCTTCACAATAGTATTAAAGAAAGCACGGTTTTCGATTATACTCTCACTTGGTGTTGTATGTTTACGTTCTACCAGATCAGCAGATTAGAATAGTATTGAGCAAAGGCTACTCAGTCTATGTGCATGTGTAAATAAGTGGTGTAGTGGCTAATTTGTTAGGTCTGTAAGCGAAAGATTTGCAGGTCCCATCCCTGCAGTAACCTTGAGCAAGGTACTTAACCTGAATTGCTTCAGGAAGTATAAATGTAGAAGTTGTAAGCTGCATTGGATTAAAGTGTCTGATATAAGGTAACGTAATATTGAGTTTGTCTTGATTTTGTCCAATGTAGGTCAATCCGTTCAGCCATTGGCTGAGAGTTCAAAGCCGGCCTATGAAGTTTTTCCATAAAGAATCATTCTATTTTTGTCATTTAAATATGTAGTTCCTGATGAACAATTTATCTTATTCATGTCTGCATTGCGTGAGGGTCTTGGGGCGAGCTGAAATTAAAATTGTGTACATATCCAAACGTTGTGTGGCACCACGGGCTGTCCATGTGACCTCAACGAATCCTCCCGATCCCGCTATCTGACCCTTCACAGATCAAACACGATCACAGAAATTGAGAGGAAAGTAGCTTCACAAAAGCTCACATCACATACAATGCATGTCTCACGCCCCCTGGTAACACAATGCGTGTACTGCAGCTTGTTGCCCTGCTAGACTTTCCCCCATTGGCCCTGCTAAAACACATTACAGGTCAGTAATGTAAAGTAAACAAACCAAAACTCTGCCCCTATGAAGGCGCAGTAGGCACAGGTGTAAGCAGGAACTCCAAAGTCAAGAACAGGGCATCACACAAACCTCTCCTAACCCACACACACCTCCTACCTCACACACTCCCCTGCCCTCCCAACCAGCAGGACTTCCTTTAGACGTAGAGGTTCCAGGCACATGCCACAGCGCAGAATATGCGACAATACGTTACATTGGTTCAAATTCAGTGCATGCAAAAGGATTCAGTTCGTCCCCCTATAATCAAACTAATTATGCATGGCTTGATTATTTAAAACAAATGAAGGTATCACCAAAATGTGCTCTGAGATTGTGTTAATTAATAGAAACAGTATCTGGCAAATTGCCTCCACAGCACGTCAGCATCGCGCTGGCATTTGTAGAATCCTCCCCGCCTGGGAGAGACGTGTCCAAAACCAACTCGATCGATAGAAACTTTATTACAGCGCTCCCGCCTTGTAATCTCTCCCCCTGCACTCCCTGTGCGTCCCTCCATCCCTTGTACTTCCTCCTAATGATCGCGCAGCCAAAACACCAGACAAGTCTAATCTTGAGCCAGACGAGTCTCGCTACAAGACTGAAGGCTACCAGGTGAAGGTGTTAGATTCCTGGGGAGCTCGGGATGCTATAATTGGAAAAGTTCTTCAAGCCTTCTGAGCAGAAGACGGTACGTTCCGTATTCACTGAATATGTGTAGGCCACTGAAGGAGAGCCCCTGTGTGTGTGTGTGCATTCTAGAGATAATAATTTTCCTTTCACTCATTCACAAAGGCAGTTTTTATTTCAGATTTATGTCAAATTAGAATGTTTAGAAAGTTTTGCATTTGTGATGAGGCCAAAAACTAAAAATCTATGGGAACACGGGGTACACTGATGTATTTATTTGGAATTCATATTTGTCTCCCTAATTTGGAATTGAGAATTTCATCACCACACATAGGGAAGAGAGAGGAAGTACAATTCTCATCCCATCCGAGCCACATGTCTCTTCTCCCCGCGACTGGCTACATACGCCACACGAGAGGGTCAGTGCCAATTGGAGGAGAGGCACGTCCCTATTGACTGCATAGGAAACGGGAAGGAGACACTAGTTGGTGATGAGCCAAGGGAAACCCTGACAATTTAACCCGCCCCCGCCCAAGCAGCACTTTGCCAGTTGTGCACCACCACTGTGCTCTCCTGGTCCCAAAGGGCAAATTAAATTAGTTGGATTCAAACCAGCAAACTGGCAGCTAATAGGGCTTAGTCAGTGCTCGGGCAAGCTACATTGTAGCCTCCAGATTGGCTCAGTTGGTAAAGGCGCTTAAGTTCTACAGGCGTGAAAAGTTTCAGTTTGTTACAGTTATTTTTCGGATGGAGAAAGCAAAGCACATTTTAAAGCACGTTCCATCACGCACATTTGATCGCTAAATTACTTGAAATATTACTCACGTTGGAAATGCATCAGGCTCATCTGTTCTCCGGTGTTCACAGGCTCGCGTACAGAAAATTACAATTTTAACAACCATTGCACTCAGGGCAATGGTGCAGAGGAACGTTTGAAAGGGCGGAAGACATTGCTTATAATTTGTGGGAGGGAAAAAAAACTATCCCCGTAATTCAATTTTATTCAGACCGTAGATAACTAATGCGGCGACATACCCAAGCGTGGTACAAGTTTACTGTCTGCGATGTAATCTCGGCACAGTCCAACAATCCGCGCAGAGGCAGTTTTCCTGCTTCACTTTAGTAGACTGCATATAAAGTGATGTGTTAGATGGCAACGGGGATCAGAACTGTTGTATTATTTTTTTGCATTGTCGACATGGTAATGCAGAAATGTACACAACCTCGTGAGAAATCAGCATATTACCGATTATGGTTACGGGGCCATATAAAACACCGTCCCCCAATCTCTGCATCTCGGTTGTGCTGTCAAACCACCGTGCAACTGTTATCGTAAGTAGTGCGGATGTGATTATCCATTTTTTTGCTCCAGCGCCCAACCCAATGCATAATTCTCCTGCTCCCATTACTAACATTCACATTACGATGAATGGAAATGTCAGATGTTCGAATCACAGGCCTGACTCATTTGCTATTTATTCAATCCCACGCAAGATTCCAGATAGGCTTTCCTGTGTATTGATTTTATTTGTGCGACATTGTGCCCAGTCATATGTCATCCTAATGTACTCACTCTTAAGCACAATGCCTGCACGACCAAATGACCTCTAAAGCCTGAATGCAAAAGGAAAAGAGGATGATGTTAGACACTGTCCAGCTGTTAGTTTAATACAGTCGGAAAGCACTCGATTCTCCCTCCCTTCCCAGGCAATATTTTTTGTAAAGATGAGCTCGCCTTCCCAGCTAGCAATTTTTACTATGCACGCATTTTGAAATGACCTTCAAAGGAAGGCTCCCGGACTCTGGACTTGAGCTTCAAAGCCATTCATCTGCTTAGGACAACCAAAAGCAGAATTCCTGCTGGCCTTGGGGATCGCCTGCTTCGGTTCTGTTGGTCCAGCAGATTTCAGGACATCCGAGGGGAAAGGGAGCCCGTTGAGCTGTCCTCAGACGCACCAAAAGCCTGACGCGTCTGAGCTCTGATCTGCCTCTGGCTTGTCGGAGTGATGCATGGCCCTGACCTGAGTGTGCCCAGTGATTCATCAGGCCTCTCGGAACTTCCCACTCCATCCGCCAAACTCTGGGGGTCCCTTTGAACACACCCTCCGATCATTGCGGCCCGCCTGCCGTCAAACGAACGGCTCAGAAACGCTTTTCAGGGTTGTTTTCGGAGAAGGGGACCTGGCTAACAGCTATGGGATGCCACTCATTATGAATCTTTCGATTTGCTGGGAACTTAGTTAATTTGTCCGTATCCCTTTGAATAATACATTCTTTTGACAGTGGGACCATTTCATTTTTATTTTTTTGCTTATAATTAATAAGTTGTGGGGAAGCCTCTTCTGTGGAAACCGTCCTTCATGAAACAAGGAAAATTTGTTTTGTGGCAGTAAGTGCATCACTATTTCCTTTTGACCAAGCCAGTGTACTTTCATTGATTTTACCTGAAATTCCTTTATCAATACAATCCTCACCATCACTGTTCAGTTTAACCAAAAGGTTCTCACTGAACCCCCTGGTCAGTCAGGAAAGACAAATGACAGAGGTGGCGAGGCAGCAACTCGGTGCTGAAGGCGGCGGGTGTCTCGTACCCATACCAAGGTGGTGGAAGCATAGGGGCCCCTTGGAGGGATTGGTGGGAGACTGGAAGTATTGGAAGGATATGACGTGCCCAGAGAGGCCTTCACACTGGAGTTCTGAGCGCTCTGTCGGGTTAGACAGGACCGGCCTACAGGCGAAACGGTGCAGACGGGAGACCACCAGGGTAAAAACGTCAAAAAATGATGGCGAAAACACCATGAGGTGTACTCATTGACCTTTCATACAGAAACTCTTTTTTATGAGTTCCTAGTAGGGGTGGATGTTAAGAGATGGGCAGAATTAACTACAGAAGATGTAGATGGTCATTTCATGCTAAAAAATAAAGAAAAAGAAATAAGAAAGTTAAGTGTATGTGTAGAGATGATCTAATTCAGGGCTAATAATAATGTAGTCATCATAAGTCATGTTAGGCCAAACTTAAATTTTATTCTGCTCAGGTTTCTTCTTTTTTAAGTGCAACGCAGTTACGTTTTGTGTTCCAGGTATTCGGTTAATGGTGATGTAGACACTTGCCATAGTTTTGTGCAAATTGCAAGTGTTTTTTTTTTTAACGAAGGTTACCTAATTAACAATCCACAACTTCAGCAATCACGTATCACACAATATCAGGTGCCTATAAATCGCAGTGTTGGTTTGTGTTATTTTGTGTCTGCCTGTCCACTGAAGAATCAACGGGTCCTAGAACGCATGACATGAATGATTGGCAATTAAGAAGCAAAATAACCTCCCACGTTCCACCCGTTTCAGAAATTCAGTACGGACTGCATTGCAGCCGGAGGCGGTCTGGTGCCTCTGACACACAGCCAACGAGACATTAGACGGCTTTGAACAGACAGACAGACATGCCCAGGCTCTGAGGAAACGCCCTCTGTCACTTATACATTGACTAACCTGACTGTGGTTCCTTTAATGAGACCACACTCTGGTGTCAGGCAGCTGTAGAGATGTCAGGATAAAGAGTTTCCTGTTACGTGTCTGAAAAGTCTAATCTTTTCTCTGGTTTTTCTTGTTGACGAGTCTGAAAAGCCTTTTTTTCTGCACTTTGGTTGCTGTCATTTATCATTATAGTGTAAAGCTTGTTTATTTTAGTCTGTACCTAGACAAGTTTTATTTAATTGTGTGTGCGTGTGTGCTTGTGTGCTTGTGTGCGTGTGTGCGTGTGTGTGCGTGTGTGTGTGTGTGCGTTTTCACAATATCGGTTGCTTAATAAAAATACCATGAGAAGTTAATGCTGTGAACCGGCACTCGTTTTGCCTGTGTCCGATCCCCCCTGGACCTGGCAAAGCCCGGCACGCAGCAGGTCCATTACACAAAGTGTCAGATTTGCATACTTTTGAGGCATCCTTTGGCCATGTAACTCTGCCAGGCAGAAAGACAATCTGAGCGAGGCGGTGTTCCTTTATCACTGTGATCTGTGGAATTTATTTTTCCATGCAAGTCACTCTCATCTCATTCACGCGTCATTGAACAGGAGACTGTAATAGCACTTTTAGACTCGTATACTTTTAAAGCATGCCAGCATTACCTCCGAGCTTTGTGTCGCAAAAGCTTCCAGGTGTAAGAGACAACTTGGATAGAATTGTTACGATTCAGTCCACATTCACTCCAGTACTCTGTACAGTGTTTGTGGAGCTCTGTTGCTTGTCTGTCAGATATAATTTACATTCATATAAGAACTTTCTATATTGCTATCTAATGGATCGACAGTACAAAGCTGCCTGCAAATACTTAGCTATTAAAATGCCTCCCAGTACACATTGCAAATGGAATGGGACTCTGGAAAACGTGTTGAGAATAATGTAAACGGTTTCATTAACCAAATTTAGAGTGAGATCTTCTCTTTTCGACTTATCTTAAAATAAATTGTATATTTTTATTATGTATCACATGAACTTCTGGAAAATTATCATCTGACCTGATCCAACAAGACCCTGCAAAATGCTTTAAAATGTATTCTGTAAAAATGCCTGTTACGTTTGTGTGTGCCTGTGTCTGTTTTTGTTATATCCAGTTCTTCGACCGTGTGGCTAAGTATCAGTGCTTGCAGTCTCCGGAGGCTGAGCGTTATTTTTCTTTTCTTGTCTTTTCTGTGCTTTTAGTGTGCTTGTACATTCTCCTTACATTTCACCTTTATGTTAAGCACACTACTAAAAGGCATACATTCACAATGACAAGAGGGAAAAAATGGGACATACCAAATGACTGTAGAAAAATGCAGGAAATGGGATTGGGTGTTTTCTATGGTGAAGGTAGGGAAAATCAGACGATTTTTGACAATGGGCCATACAGAATGAGCTGTACATAAAAATATGAAGAGTTTTTCAAGAAGGGGTGGTCCTTTACTAACAGAATTTACTGACACTCATATCAAATAACCATCATTGAAAATTGGGCTTATATATGGACCAGGTAAAATTGGATGATGGTAATGGAATTAAAGGTATCGGGGAGGATTAAACAGTTATATAAGTTTAAGTGTGTTTTTAACGATTTTGATATTGATCAAAAGCACACAGGAACAATCACGATATTGTTGCAAGCCAAGACTTTTACTTTGCCAATTTTAAGTTTTCGCCGGATGCTGGAGACACTTCCGGTCTCATTGGGGCTTGCTCATTTTGCGGTACTGTTTACAGCGAGTGTTTAGCGGTGAACGTTATATGTTGTTGAACAATAAAATCTAATCGGTGAAATCTAACAGTTGCGAGTGGTTGATTTTAAAATATTTTTGATACGTAGGGGGAGGGTCTAGATTTTTCATGTTGTGGACATGTCACCAAAAAGGTATGTAAATTGCCCTGACAAGAGAGGGTTAATTAATTTCTAAGTAATCTTTATAAAATGATGCTCTCTCTCTGTCACAGTTGCAGCCATATTGCATCTGATTGTCAGCTTTTAACGCAGTTCTGACCAAGAGAGGGCGCTAGGCACATTCAGAATTGAAGAAGCATTTAAACGGTTTACATAGTTCATCTGATTGCTTGTTCTTGAGTAAATGTGATCTCATACTGAATTTGAGTTATTGACTTCGGCTGGGAACAACTATAAGTTTGGACTAATCTCATTTAATATACATGTATACATTTTTTTGGGGGGAAAGCTGTTAAAAACAGTTTTTATGGAGTGAGATTAGCGGGTTGCCAAATTCCATAATAAAAGTGAACGTTTGCCCTCATGTGGTAAAATTTCGTAAAACGTCGGTCCGTTTACTATGAACTCTCGTCTGTTCACTGATATGCACTGAACAGTCGAATCTCCTACACTTTCCACACTACCTGATAAAAATCCTCGTTGATCACTGTCGGTGCCAGTCTGAAATTGTCCATTACAATGAAGTAACCCAGAGTCAAAACAAAGATGATATCCCGAAACGAGCTGTATTCATGATTTACGGCACTTAAATCGGTTTCTCTCCAGATGACTGGAAGATGAATTAGAATAAGTAACTGCATGCAAAATGGCATACCAGGTGTTCTGTCCACATTTATTATGGAGGGGATATATGATACAAACTTTTTAGGTAAACCTTTAGCATCGTTTACGGTACCCCGTTTGTGCAACCACACATGTTGCCGTTTCCCGGGAAGCGTTTGGTTTGGTCGATATTAAGTTAACGCAATTATTAGCGATCAGAAAAGACGTGGACTAGAATTCAGGTCACGCTAGTGTTATTTCAGGCTATGTAGCCTTTATTTGTTCTCTCGTGTGAGATTTACTACACATTTGATTAAAAATATATACTTTCATATGGTTAATCTTTTCTTGGAAAGTATTCTCATTGGATTTTCCACATATCATCCATTTAATAACGTAAAATATGGTCTCATATTTTGGAATGATAGTAAATATAGGCGGCGGGGGGGGCTGCGCGACTTGTGTTCGTTTTGCTTTTATATAACTTGTATTCATTTCCTGGTTTAGAAATTTAGAAAACTGTAAACTGTCTAATACCGTCGTTTCAATAGACAGGATCAATCATCTGGTCATCATCACACTAATGTACTTCTGCCATAGGTTAAATTAGGGCATATGATTTGTATTTTTATGTTTATAAATATATATTGATATATATCGTTTTTCGTGACAGTATGTATATTTTAGAGTCATCTGAGGTCATTGTACCAGGGGTGTAAAGCAAAAGAACCAATTTAGTCTACAGCTACAGCTCGTGGCGTTTGTGTGCAGCGTGACGCATTTTAAGCATTACGTCTGGTGTTTTTTTATGCCCAGCGGCCAATTCACATTGAACTTGGTTCATCACGCCTGTTCGCCCTGGTGGGAGAGGTCTGAGATTGTGCCGTTTGAACAACAATTAATTCTCTGCCAGGCTGAATGTCCTCGATAAGCGTCTTACGTCGGGTGATTCCGTGTCACCATATTGCCGCTGACCAAGACCTGTCAGCAGATTTAATCAAGTGGCGGCCTTGACCGGGTCTCAGATGTTCGGACATGCTGGACCTTGTGAAGTGTCACTGCCAAGTGATGACGGTCACAACCCCCGAAGTGGGGGATTGTTTTATCTTTAAACGAGACATTAAATTGGTGGAGTTAAAGGTCCTTATGTCCTGTGCAAGCTTCAGAACAGAGATGACTGGAGTCTGAGACGTTCTCTGGTATGCTGTGATATCAACACTATATATATTGGACATCTGTGATTTCTCTTGATTCAAAATGGGCTTAATGATATGATCGTAATATCACTTGCCTGCTGTAGTCCTTGTGAGTAAGGTACTCGACCTGAGTTGCCAATATTTATTCTTATGAATGGATAAAGTGTACAATTTTTAAATTTGTTGCTCTTATCTGCAAAGAACCTGACAAGACACAGTTCCCATTTGTTATCATTACATCGGTACTTCAGTAATGACTTATTGATTTAATAAGCCCAGTTTAAACCCATATTTAAACCTAATTTAGTGCCACAACCAAAAGTAATATGCTGTCCTTCACAATCAATTTAGCAATGGAAAAAGATTTACTGTTATAGCTCAACCATGCGGCAAAAACCCTCCAAAGAGGAAAGAAAATTAAATGCACCTTGAAAAAGAATGTATGAATCTTGTGCTGGCATTTGTGTGAAAATGCAAAGCAAATTCAATCAAAAGTTGCCAATCAAACCCTGTCAGCAGATTCAGAAATGCGATTGGTTCACGGTCTATACTCCAATGTGTGCAGGCATTTGCAAGCAGAGCCTCTATTGTAATACGTGTGGGGAAAGCACTCTTGACATTCAAAAGTGGTGAAGAATTTCAGAAGGTTCATTTGAGTTTTCAGTCGGACAGCCAACTTTTGTGCCCCCCCACAGATGGTTGCCACGGTGCGCAAGGCAGAAAAGTCTTCACTTCTATGGAAATGGAAGTTGATGTTTCTGCTTCTCTTTTCAGATCTCCACAGATATACTTTCACTGCTGGCTTTCCTGGAACACGCTAGACGCTGGCTTTTATAGCGTAGCTCACGCCACCTTTAAAGACCGTATTGGCAAACTCTTTGTGATTACCCTCAGTTCAAGGATCCCCAGGCATCGCTTCTGATGGGGAAAGATACCGCTCTCTTTGCTCCTGTGGAGGCCAGGAATGCAGTGGGGGTAGGCTCTCATGCATAAGAAGATAGATCTACGGGGGCAGTTATCTTTCAAAAGTGTCTGGCGAGAAGCTTTTTAATGTTTATTATCGGCCATTGTAGGTGTCTTGGACATTGCTACTTTTGTGAAATACAGGACGTCATGAAGTTCTGCAGACCTTCATTGTTTTCTTTTGGTCCTCTCCATGGCACATTTGTATCATTTTGGAAGATCTCCTTATAAGTAATGTAAAGAAACTTTACAGCGTATGTGCGAATTCATTTTTCCGTCTGTAGGGGAAAATTCGTAGGTGTTACTCGATTATTGCCCTGGGGACACTGTCTCCTGCAGGTCTTCTGCCTCACCGCACAAGAAAAGGGACTGAAATATAGGCCGCCTAAATTGGCCCAAATGCAATTTACAGCGGCAAGGATCCTGCCTCGTCTACGGTTCTCTAGTGGTGTCATTGGGTCGGGCCTGTGATTGTTGAACACTGTCGCTAAAGTGACAGATTGAGGCTGGTGAAGCCTGCCAAAGACATAGCCGTGATATGGCCGAGAAGCTACAAATCACCCTTTATTGTTTGCAGGACTTTTTCCTCCTTGTATCTGGGCATTTTAGCCGTTTTACTGCACTCACACACACACAAAAAAAACAACCTCTAACATCCACGTTTTGAATGTGCAGATTGTAAGGGTTCATTGATTTAGCTACAAATCACGGTTATTAGGAGGTTATTAGAGACCTTTAAAAACTAAAAAATAACTACCCAGCAAACCTCTTGTTAAATATGTATTCAGGCATGTGAATGATTATAGTGCAGATGTTGTGAAATTTCCTACCGCCTGGGTTTTGGTCTGGTATTTTGCACTGTGAAATCATCCTACTCTTTAATTTTAGACTGGTAGGACAATCTGATAGGGTATTTGAACGTTCAAATCATACTACCATTGTCTAATAAGAATAAGAATCGAATCACAGACGCGAAGCAGAAACCCGCAGTAGGATTTTTCGATGTGGTATATGGATCGAAAGATATAGCTATAATTTTGCGCTAGGAAAACCTGAGAAGGTAGGACAAATCGACAGAACACCGGCAGCAGTAGTGAGAGGGCTAGCAATGCAAGACAGCCGCAGCCCACTCTTTTGGAGTTCGTGCGCAGGAGGCAAACGGACACGTCAACGAGCGGCGAGCTAACAAACGCAATAGCGCAATAACTTTCTGATACAGATTATTTTGTGTTTCTTTCAATTACAATAAAACATAGGATCCCTTTAACATTACACACTGCGTTTTAAATGGAAAAGTGTTTATTTAGGGCCAAATGTGAGCAAATGTAAAAAGTGCGATTAATCGCGATTAACCGGATAAATTATTTTAATCGTATAATATATGTATACGAGTGCATAGGTTTCAGCAAAAACAAACTATTTATACCCTCCTGGATGTTAAAGATAACTTCTCAGTTTTTGGAGTAGCAATAGTAACTAATGTAAATTCTGCCAGCAGTGACTGTTGACATGCTTGTGATATTGTTGATATCGGCTTTCCACACTATAGACCCACTCAAAACGTGTTTCATAATTCCAGGACTAACATGAATTTCATATTCTGAGAATGGGGTTCATTTGATCGAAACTTTTGCAAAATTCAACTTCAAATTTGAAATTTATCTGAGTATGTGAAGAGTATTTTTTCTTCTCTCTTATTTCAGTTTTCTGTCCCTGAATTGCTTAAATTTGCCTCCTGGTTTCGTTCGGTTTAATCCAGTGGCCTCCATCATGATAATATGAGCCACATGCAGTCAGGTATTACAAAGCCTAGTTGCATTGAGTTACATTGTGTGATAATGTGGTGTTAGATTGCAAATGAGTCCATTTGGGTCTTTAATGACGTGTACTGTAATGTTTGTCCATTCTGGTAAGTTTTCACGAATGTAACCTCAATGTCTCAGGCAGACCACAGAAAGTCCTTATTGGACAATACCACCAATACTGAAAATTATCATTTAAAAAAAAATGCGGTTAATACCAAAAGTCAGTTATTATAGTAAACGTCCATATAATAAAATAATACTTTAGACAATTAAAGGACAGCTCCCATAGGGATCCAATAGGAATCCCTTAAAGAATTGGGGGTCGATGTTAGACCAGTTTTTTTATATTCCCTTATATTCTTAATTTTCCAAATTGAAATATCCTATATTAATATTATATTATTAAAAATTATTAACGAATAATCTATGTACGATGAATGTACAAATACATGTTGTTCCTTTGAGGGTATGTTTTAAGTTCTTACTATAATGAAACATGAAAACGCTCTAACCAAAGCCAGTCACGCAGTGAAAAACTAAGGGCAGTCAGCTGCTTTTTAATTCTGTTCAAGCCAATTGGTTGGGGTTTAGAATTCATTTGCATGGTGGAGGCGTGTCCAAAGGCACTGGGTCGGTGAATGACTTCTCCAGTTTATATTCCGAAGGCAAAGAGATCCGAAGCAATCTGCCCTGATCCGCAAAGAAAGAAAAAAAATGCATTAGATTTAGCGTTTTGTGCAAATTTGGGGGGAAAAATGTCCAGGAAAAAACATCTCAGCCTACAAGGACAATTATGGGTAAGTGGGGTAGACAGGCAAGCAGGGATGGGTTTTTTGTCGTCGTCCCCCCCAAGTTAAAATTTTTCCAAGAATCCAAGAAGGATTACTCTATGCCTTTCGCCTTTTAGTTTACATCAGTTATTGGCAAAGTTGGCCTCAAATGATGTGACTGACCTAACAGGTTTTGATGTTAGCAATTTGTTGTCTGCATTAATCATAATTCGGACGAAAGTATTTATGACGTTGTGAGAATGAATGCTTCAAATGTGATTATTACAAAAGAATTTAGCTGGATGAAGACTTGTGTCTGTTTTACGTGGATTTCTACACCATGCTTATTTGATTTAAGTTAAGTTAAGTTCATTGCAGATGAATATGGCTACGTTGTTAATAGGCCAGTATGTTCAGTATTTTATTTGCAACTGTTTTAAATGCAAAATTATTATTGTTTATTTTTTTAGGGGTTGTGCATTCTCCTGCATTTCATCAGGCCGTTTTCCTGCTTTTCGAATTTCAGCCAAGCGAAAGAAATCATCTATAAAATAAAAGAAGGATTGCCTAAGGGGACCTTAATTGGGTCGATCGGTGTGGATTTACAGCTGGATTTCTCTGTTGAGCCACCTTTTCTGTTCAATCTGGCATTAAAAAAGATCAGTGAAGAATATGTCAGCCTAAACGGCTCCACCGGGGAGCTGTACACATCTGCTCGGGAGATCGACAGGGAGACCCTGTGTCTGGAAAACTCAGACGGCCAGAGCTGCTTCCTGTCGTTAGACGTGTTTGTCTTACCCCAGCGGTACTTTCAGCTGGTGAAAGTCAAGGTGATCGTGGAGGACGTCAACGACAACAAGCCCCGCTTCCCCTCCGACGAGATCTGGCTGTTCGTCCCGGAGAACGCGCCAGTCAGCTACAGGTTCGCAGTGGAGCAGTCTGCGGTCGACCCTGACGGGGGGGCCCACGGAGTGCAGACCTACTGGCTGGTTAACGACTACGGTGTTTTCGCATTGGACGTAGAGGAGAATGAGAGTGGGGAGCTGACCCCTTTCCTAATCGTGACGGCCCCCCTCGACAGAGAGACCAAGAGCGAATACGTGACCAGCATAGTGGCTGAAGATGGGGGGAGCCCGCCCCTTTTGGGTACAGCCACCTTGAAAATCTCCATCACCGACGTGAACGACAACTGTCCGCAGTTCAAGGAGTCCCAGGTCGAGGTCACGCTGTACGGAAATGCCAGCCGGGGAGCACACTTGGCAAGTCTCCACGCCTTTGACCCTGACCTGGGGACAAACGCCCAGATAACGTACGACTACAGCGAAAGAGTGCCCAGGGACGTGGTGAACTTGTTCCGTCTGGATAAAGTCACCGGTGTTGTCAAACTGGAGGACAAGCTGGACGCCGCCACGGGTAAATTTTACAAACTGACGGTCCTTGCTAAAGGTCCAGGGTGCATCCCTGCCGTGGCCACCGTGACAGTTCATGTTATCCCCGTGGCCTTTGGCCCACCCGTCATCGCACCGCGGTACATTGCTACTGAGGAAGAGGGCGTGGTATCCTTAAAGGAGTCTGAGCCGCCGTTCACTCCCATCGCGTTTTTCACCATAAAAAATGTAGACCAAAGCCAGAAGGTGGACTGTCACTTGGAAGGGGAGGGTCCATTCAGACTGTCCCCTTACCAGCTACTCAAAAACGAGTACCTGCTGGAAACGACTGAGGCTCTGGACTACGAACAGAAACGGGAATATGAACTTGCAGTGGTGGCCGTGAACTCCCACGGCCTGGTTATAAAAGCCTGCCTTAGACTGCTGGTGATGGATGAGAATGACAACGCCCCCCTTTTCAAGCAATCTCTGATCGAGCTGTTCCTGGAGGAGAACAACGCCCCAAACACGTTCCTGACCAAGCTGCACGCGACCGACAAGGACAGTGGAGACCGAGGGGAAGTGATGTACCTCCTGGGGTCCGATTGTCCCTCCATTTTCGTGCTGGACAGAGTGACCGGGATACTTGTGGTTTCCACGTCTCTGGACCGCGAGGAGAAGGAGAAGTACAGGTTCCGGGTGAGGGCTGTCGACCGCGGGTCGCAGCGCAAGGAGACCGCGGCCACCGTGGTTGTGACCGTGCTGGACAGAAATGACAACAGCCCACGCTTCATAAACAAGGACTTCACCTTCTTCGTCCCAGAGAACTTCCCAGGGTTTGGGGAAATAGGGGTGCTCTCTGTCACTGACGCAGATTCTGGACAGAATGGCTTGGTGGCCTTGTCCATTGCGAACGGCAGTGACATTTTCGTTATAGACACTGGGAAAGGAGTCTTGAGGGCCAAAACCTCGCTGGACAGGGAGCAGCAGGGCACCTACTTCCTGTGGATCGAGGCCGTTGACGGAGGGGAGCCTTCCCTCTCCTGTGCCACCATGGTCACCATCTTGCTCCTGGATGTCAACGACAACCCTCCGGTGGTCCTGTTCCCTCAGTCCAATCAGTCGTACATGCTGGTGCTGCCCAGCACCCTCCCGGGGACATCCATAACGGAGGTGTACGCCGTGGACCAAGACACGGGCATGAACGCAGTCATCGCATACAGCATTGTTCAGCGCAAGGGCGCTGAGCCGGAGTCCTTCGAGATCGACCCGGACACTGGGAACATCACCCTGAGAAAAGTGCTGAGCGGCCGCGGCCTGTACAGCCTGCTGGTCAAGGTCAGCGACCGCGGTCAACCGGAGCCCCTTTACTCCACGGTGATGGTCAACCTCTTCGTCAACGAGACGGTCACCAACGAGAGCTACATACAGAGCCTGCTGACCAGGGAGGAGGAAATCGAAATAGAGGAGCATTTCCTGAGCAGACTGATAAAAGACTCAAAGAGAAGCAACTTCCTTTCCTGTCAGACTCTTTTGATTGCACTGGCGGCAGCATGCCTGGGGCTGCTATTGATTGTGATCACGTTGACTGGGTACATATGCTGTAAAAGGCAGGAGAAGCATGAAGAGAAAGCGAGGAGTCTGGATGCAGAAATCCCATTAAAAATAAACAGTGATTTCCAATAGACAGAAAGCTTACGAAGGTTTAACGCTCCCATGCGATCACGGGGGGGGGGGGGGGGGGGGGGGGGGGGGGGGGGGGGGGGGGGGGGGGGGGGGGGGGGGGGGGGGG
>JAOYSI010003164.1:0-15391 GCA_025775065.1 Hiodon alosoides
TGTGTGTGTGTGTGTGTGTGTGTGTGTGTGTGTGTGTGTGTGTGTGTGTGTGTGTGTGTGTGTGTGTGTGTAAACAGATTTAGTCTCTGACTCTTTTCCATGTTTTGGTTGTATGGATGATAAAACAGGGCTAATGAACTTTATAGAAGCAGGAGATAACCTGTGTTACCTTTGGGCTTAAAAGTAGGTGGGACTCACATTGGTAGTGCTTATCAGCATAGTTAAAGTCAGAGGTCTGTCTGAGAACCGGCAATGAGTCAATGTCCAGCACCGGTACTGCAAGAGGAATTTAGATTGATATTTTATGAACTGTGTCCTGAACCTACGAGTTTTCACTAGGGTGCATCGTCAGAAATGATCCATGGCCTAGAGTTGCGTGGTTGTTACCTGAGCGGTGAGAAGAGGTGACAGCCTTTTACCCCAGGCTGTGAGAAAAGTGGTTTGTGAGGCTAAACACAAATGCAACGGTTGAAGGCTTTATTGGATCATGAAGAATGTCAGGCATCCTAGGGATACAATATCTCAAAAAAACAAAAAAAAGCGAATCCAAAACCCAAACAAAAGCGGTAAGAATTTGACTTGTAATCACACGTTTTGGTGAAACCTAAGCCTACACATTTACACAGAACAGTGTTTAGGTAGCTTCACAAAGGAAGTTGAACAGATGCAGGTGCAATGACAGGAATTTAAAATAAAATTTTTAATGTCTAAGGTATGGTTAAATCAATAAATACTACATTCATTTGATCAGAGGTCTATTTTATAGCTAAAACAGACAAATTGACTGTCAAATGTCTGTTTAAATGTATAATCTGGTATCATTATTCATGGAGGTGCAGCTTACATTTTCTCTCATTCCTTCAGAGATAAAGAACGTGTTCGGACATCCGAAGAGGAGCCTAACGTATAGCTGCATTAAACAGACTTACGGTTGAATAACGTTTAGATTGCTGCTTGAAAACCGATAATTATTTCGATTGTTGTCGTAATGTTTTCCAAGCGGATAAAAAAATTCCATTCCATTTCAGATGTTTACCTTCTCATTGGTTTTCCCTGTGTTAAATGTGAAATAATGCTGTTCGTATTGTGTGAGTTGTCCTTTATATTGGAACATTATATGGTGATGAACTAAATTACTTCCCATGATTAACTGTCAGAATGCTTTTATGTGTAGATAATTTCTCAAAGTATGTTTATTTGGGAGAAATTAAAAAAGATTATCTATGAAACGTTTCCTTACCTTCTGTTTGTGTGTGTGTGTGTGTGTGTATTATGTTGTCATTGTCATTGTGTCTCCAGTTTATGGTGTACGTTGAGAAAGGGGAAGTTCTCACTGTTTGTTGTAAGCAGAACGATTATTTTTTCACCTGGATGAAATATATTGCAGGGAAGCTGTTGTTGTTAGATGTTTTTTGTGCAATATGGTGATAGTTACCCCTACGTTCTTTTGAAGAATTGACTCCTCTCAAGTAACTCCATCATGCCTAACATTTCTGACACCCAAATACCGCCCATTATCAGCTCAGGCTATTCCCCAGTCAGTTTGGATTTAAATGTCCAGCATTGCAAGAAACCAACCAATGGATAATGGATGGTGCTTCAATATAACAACTTATTATAGCGATAAACCAGGTAAAGCAGGTGTTGAAAATCCACTCAAAAGAGATAAAGAAATATAGAAATATAGTATAGGGGTTCAGAGAGCAATCCCATGCAGAACCAGAAGGACATTAACCACACTTTTTGGGCTCTCTGTAAAGCCCAAAAAGTGAAAGTAAAAAAAATCAGAAATCGCAAACACATACACACGCTCACATGCACTCATCGACACGCACAAACACACACATACACGCGCACACACATACACACTCATCCACACGCACACGCACACACATACACACGCTCACATGCACTTGTCAGCACCCTCATATATACCCGCAATAACACAAGACACGTCAATACACCTTCAGGACGCTCCTTAAGAAATCACCCACGCCTCATCCAAAAAACTAATTGTGCATTTCTCATACACAAATATTCTATGCCAACCCGACTCTGAATATGGTTACTTATAATTACAGAGATTAATTCAGGTTTATTATCTCCTTTACTTTGCTTCAATTATTGTTTGCAATAATCTCTGAAGACCGCTTTGTGTTAGCATTCTTGTTTTGTGGGTAATGATTACACAAAGTAAATATATTTTTGGACTCAGAACAGTTCAAAGTTTGGGAACTGATTAAACGGGCATGCACCAAAATATATAGATTTAGTCAGTTCAGTGAGAAGCAGAACCTAAGTACACGTCTGTGTGGTAAGTTCTGTCTGTCTGGAAGCGAGCGCATCTCCGTATTTAACAACTAGAATTTATATTTAGGCCGCAGTGCTGAAATAGTCATGTATCGCTTTGGTTAAAAGAATGTATTTCTGTCTTGAGGTGAGAACGTGAAATGCTGTTTTAATCAAAACTGTAAACCAGAAATTCCCACAGTCGAATGAAACCCTTCAGTACGTGTTTTTTTAATTTTTATGCAGTGACCAAGATGAGGATAATCCATTCTTTTTGGATCATATTGGTAGTCCTTGGTTCCCCTGTCCAGAGTGACCACCTCAAAAATGATGACCCTTCCTATACGGGACATGGCCCTTCTCATACCCATGGAGAGGGGGTTGGTGACGGCCATGGCATCCAACAGCACCATCAGCACCGTGGCAACGGCAGCCTGAGGTTATACCACAGAAACGCCGAGTTTGCCTTTCGCCTGTACAAGTGCATCGCTTCTCAGCCCGAATCGCAGTCGAAGAACGTCTTCTTCTCCCCGCTGAGCGTGTCCGTCGCCCTGGCTGCGCTCTCCCTGGGGGCGAGAGGGAAGACTCACCAGCAGCTCTTCAGTGGTCTTGGCTTCAATGAGACAGAGCTTAGTGCGGAGGAGGTGAATGAAGCCTTTCTACAGATCCTCCAAGACCTTAACAAAAAGTCCGACATAGACCTCTCTGTGGGCACCGCGCTCTTCATGCACGACACCTTCAAGCCAAAGCCTGAGTTCCTGGAGAGCATGAAAAAGTATTATCAGGCAGAAGGTTTCACTGCTGACTTCACCAAGTCTGACCAGACCAAAGACCTGATAAACGATTACGTCAAGGAAAAAACCCAGGGCAAAATAGGCCAATTAATTCAACACTTGGAACCAAGTACTATGATGTTTCTGATCAGCTACATATATTTCCAAGGTAAGCGAAACAACATGAATGGCGGTAATAAACTAAATGAGAAAATTAATTGTGGATTAAGATATTTATCTGTACGTTGACGTGTCTGCTTTTTCCCAGGTCTAGTCAAGAAGGAAGATGCTTTGCCGTCCACTCTCTCTCTGTAGCATAACCTTCCTTCCTCTTTAGGCCTAACCTTTCTAATTATTCTTACCTTATCTGCAGGTAAATGGGAGTTTCCCTTTGATCCCAGTCAAACCATTGAGCACCCGTTTTATGTTGACAATCAAACAACAGTTCAAGTTCAAATGATGAGACAGAAGAAAACCGTTGATATTTTTCATGACCAGGCAATAGGTGCGAATATTCTCCTGCTTCATTTCAAAGGATCCATTTCTACAATGCTGGTCCTTCCTGAGCACGGCCTGGATAGGCTAAAGGATAATTTATGCATGGATCATGTGATCAAGTGGCATCGATGGAAGAAGCAAAGGTAATAACCTAAGTCCTAAAATGATGACATCATACATCGTATGAAACCAAGTCAACAGCTTAATACATCAAAATGCTTTGTCGCTAAATTTAAAGAACGTATTAGTATGTTTAACGTTCTTACCATGCAATATGTATGGGGGGGGACCAAGTACTATGAGTACTAATTGCTTTTGCAATTAACCGGTAAATTTGTTCTTATTTTGGTACTTAATACCTTAATTCTACGTTATAAAATTGGAATGCCTTTGCCTAACATATTTAATTAGAAAACGTATTCATGTCAACATTAATGTTTACAGGACATTTGAAGTCTTTATTCCAAAATTTTCCATTAAGACAACATACTCTCTCCAAACCATTCTGGCTGAATTGGGAATTAGTAATATGTTCAGCGATAATGCAGACTTCACAGGAGTAGGAATTTCTCAGGAATATCAGCACAAATTCTCAGTGTCTAAGGTGAGAGATCAACGATGAGCAAAAACTCAACCCACATTTTAAGCACACAAAGATAGAACTATTTCACTATATAAAACATTTTGTGACAAAAAAAAGTGCTAGATGTTTAGAAGTTGTTGTTCACTGTTTATTCTCTTCTTCATACATTAAAACACCGGTAATACTAAACGTTCTTTGTTTGCTGCAATAAATTCTCTCAGATGGACGCTTTTAGACATCTGAAGAAATATTAGATTTAATGATCTGTGATGACAATCGTAGATTCTTTGGTCTTTTCAGATTATTCACCAGGCTACACTAGACGTCGATGAGTTTGGGGTCTCGGCATCCGGAGCGACGGCTGTCCTTTTAAGGCCAATGTCATACGCGGCATCGCTGAAATTTGATCGCCCATTCATGGTGATCATAAGCAATCACGATACTAAGAGTATTCTCTTTATGGGAAAAATCGTGAATCCAGCAGACTCGTAGAATTCAGCGTATATATATGAAGAAAGGGAGATGTGAACGCACAAGACAAAATAAACGGATTAAAGGAGTTATAGTGCATTGGTCTTTCTGAACTGTCAGTTCATGAATGTATCAATTAATTATAAAAATGTAAAATATATCTGCCACTGCCAACCTTCCAATTGTCCTGCGTGTGATTTAGGTATTTCAGAAAATTGGCACCCAAGCCTGTGAAGTACAAATTAATTACAACACAAAGGCGTTCTGAGCCGTATAAATTAGTCACAATATGGTCAGAAAACAGTAAGCATTTTAAACGAGCTTCGGTAATTCACAACTGCTTTCGTTAAAAGGTTAAGTTTTATTTCTGTGCCTTCTGATTCGGTTTACTGGGACTTGGTAAGGCATTGCAAATCAGAAGGGGCTGTAGGTACAGCGAAGCAGTAAGGACTGATTAAAGTCCCTTTACAACAGAATTGTGATATTGCAATATGTAATATTTAGCAAGCTACTGTGTACTCTTGAAATGAAAGGAGACATTGATACTTACGAGTGTAGGGATTATGTAGCCCAGAATGTTGCAAGAGCTAAGCAGCCATGCTGGACTGAATTACTATTTTTTTATGGGGCATGTTACAGTTTCAGAAGACGACAAAAAGTTTTCTTAGTGACCAATGTGTACTAGTTCGGCCACATAGTGGACTCTGGGGATACGCTGAGTTAAATACAAGCAGATGTTTGGCCTAACAAAAATAACGTGTGAGAGGTAATTTAACGGGAAATTGATATTTTAATTATATGGCTGAGCCTCTTGTGAAATTTAGGTAGGGTCGTGTTCTGACGGGACCTGAAAATGACACCTGCACGATTACAAATCGCAAATCAATCCAACAGACCACGTTTGATACCCAGGACGGGAAACAGAGTGACACGGCAGTACACAAAAAGTGAATTATTTATTGGTGGTCATCCCATCTAACCACCGAGTTTTTCAACAAAGGAAGGAAAACGGGGCACCCGGAAGAAACTCACGCAAACACACAGTTTTAACCCACGACCCTGGCGCTGTGAGACAAGAACGCTGTTAAAAATTAATAAATAGAAATATATATTTTGTTTTAAAAAAAAGTGTGTTCAGATTCAGTGCAATTACAATAAGAACCAAAATATTACACAAATGTACATTATAAAACCAACAGTGCTCAATTTTCCAAACGTTACACACTTGCCCACTTGTTTTCAATGTTAGCAGAACGGTAGCGGTACACTCTGTAACAAGGCATTTGGTTTACGATAAACAGTTGTCAATCGATGTAGCCAGCTGCGGTAGCGTCCTACCGAATTCAATTGGCCATCCTGCCTGCGTTCATTTCATATTCGATTTCTTTTGTCTGACGATTTTTAGAGATGGCCGAAGGGACAGAAATGACTGTTGACGGAGAACAAGAAGAGACGTATTTTTACAAAAAAAGGATCAAATGCGCCCCTGCTGAAGAAGAGAAACTCGAAAGGCAACACTTCTGGAAAGTCATTGATGCATTCAGATATTATAGGTAGCGTTAATTGTTTATTTTTTTCTGAATAAGCACACTGATGATCAAACTGGACTGGCGTTTGATAGCCAGGCAGCTAAGTTGCTCTGGGTAGCAAGTGTTACTTTTTCGGGATTGATGGTAGTACCACTCATAGATTGTGGGGATCTGTAACCAGCAAACTTGTATAATTGTATATGGTACTAATGTATGACTGGGCTTGATGCCCTAATATTATGATTTTTTTGCAAGCTAGCTAGCTATGCCCGCGACAGAGTTTTTAAAGATATGTGTTGTACTAATCAATTAAATTAAATTTCGGAACGAATTGTTAGGGATATAGCATTCCACTTTAATATATTTATGATTGGTCCGATCTGACAATCGATTATTTTTGGAAATATAAAACGCCGCTAACCAACAATGGTATTGACACCGACGATATTGTTAATACTCACTCTTTAGGACTTTCTACAGATATTTTAAGTCAATGTATCCTAGCAAATAGAATGCCATTCTGGAAAAGATTGTTGTGTTAGGTTTCGTATCTTTTACAGAATGGAAAGCGCTATGTGCACTTTTTAGTTTATTTGAGTATAAGGTGTGTGGTCAAAAAGCAAAGCGGATTTGCTTTCGAATTGTTGCGAGACCAAATATGTTTCTTGTTCAAGAAAATTCATAGCTTATTGACTGGATGTCAGATTTGCGTCAGGGTACGAGAAGAACTGGGATATCACAGTTGAGATGTTTAAACTATACTAAAAAATAACCGCCAAATCGTTCAAGATTCAAATGGATGTGCAATGTCCAGATTTTCTTTACAAATTTGCCACATTCATCCATTTATATTAAAATGAACCGCAGTGCGTTTTCTAGGGTCTGTTTAAGACGACATGGGGTTTTCAATAAAATACTTTGTACCTGACAATGTGGCATTTCTGTAATGCTTTCCATTGCATATGGACATTGAACATAATTCACTCTATTCATTCTGTAGATTTATTATTCAATGAAACAATGTCTGAAAGTAAATGAACATTGACCCTGACCAATTACAATAAATAGACTTGTACACAAGGCTTTTAAGCCTTTATTTTTAGTTAGTTATCCAAAAGTGTTTCCAATTGCCCTATCCTTTCTGATTATCTGACAGATCAAACTATTAAATTGCTACTATAGCAACGTCGTTTGAAGTGCAATGATAAATGCTGAAAAGACTATACTGAAAATGCATATATCTTGTACCTCGTTGCTGCCAAGCTCAGATAAGTTTTTTAATTTTTAAATTTTTTTAGGATTCACATTCATGAGCGGGTGTGCCGTGCCGAGCGGCAGTTCGGAATCCTTCCGGAACACCACCGGATGTTGCTGCCAAACTTCCTGACCAACCTGGCCAAGATTCGCCGATGCGTTGATCACAATCAGGAAATTCTCCAATCCATCGTGCTCAACTGTGTCCACATGTTCGAGAACATGGAATACGGGGAAGATGTAGGTCAAAGGTGGTCGGTCGTGGACCTTTATTTGTAAATAAAATACAAATAGTTTGAACTAGTGCCAAGTTTACAGTTCACATTTTAAACATCATTTTTTTACACCATTAGTACAGCATATCTATACAATTTTATTTGAATAGAAACAGAACTGAGCTTTTGAACCTTGCTTTAGGGCAAATTAACAGACCTTTATTACATCTGTATAATTCCTGTAAATGTATTGTACCTTACATAGCTACAGTACCTTACATAGATTTTTCTGTACAGGAGGATTTATATTTAAAAAATGTACTTATCTTTAATAGATCTACTGAAGGATGGCTCTTATTTAAGGGTTAACTTCACTTAGGATTCTATCATAGAACCATCAGATGAAGAATCTAATGCCTCACAGTGAGTCTGTTATGAGATTTTTATTGAAGTTCTCTCACCTGTTTTGCCGAATGATGATTTGGGAAGACAATATTGCTTTTGTCTAACATGATGGGTCCTCACAGCTGAGCTTGTCTATTATGGTTCATTTGGTTAGCTTTTACCTGCTTTTATAAGAGCCTGGTTTGCATATAATCAGCACAAGAATGTTAACCAACCTGAAATCTGTGGTAATGTCCCTGTTGCGAATGAAATCTGATGGGGGAGACGTGCTGTTAGTACACAGTTTGCATTCAGCGGGATTAGATAAGCCTGCCTCGGGTAGAACACTTGGAAGTGTTAGCGAGCTGCTAATGCTAGTTGTGTTCTACTCCAAGGATGACCTGAGGAAGGTGCGGCCGTCGTCCACGTTCGACATGGACAAGCTCAAGTCCACCATAAAGCAGTTTGTGCGGGACTGGAGTGAGGCAGGCAAGGCGGAGAGAGACACCTGCTACCAGCCACTCATCGACGAGATCTCCCGGGTCTTTCCCAGAGACCAGTGGTAATGTCAGTGTGTGATTGGGCCGGTCTCGGGGAGCTGTTATCTCTAATGAATATCGTAGCTGTAAGATCCTTGTGAAAAACCCATGTTTTTTTGTTTGTTTTTTGTACCGTGTACAAAGAGGGGCATCACTTCCGTACTTTTCCACTATGCAGTGTAGGGAATATGTACCTTGGTGTGTAATCGGTCAGTAATTTGGTTTTCGGTTTACAGTGACCCGTCAAAGGTGAGCATCCTGGTACCAGGGGCGGGCCTGGGGCGACTAGCCTGGGAGATCGCTCGTTTGGGCTATGCCTGCCAGGGGAACGAGTGGAGCTTCTTCATGCTCTTTTCATCCAACTTTGTTTTGAACAGGTACTTATTCTTCCCCTTGTCTTGCTTGTGTTCTTCGCCTCCTGTTATATATTTACACACGGGATATAAAAGTGTGTGCGTTTGGTGGCAGGATTTGTAAGTAGATTGGGGATAAAACACAAAGGATACTTATTATACATCTCGTTTTAGTTTTTTAAAATGCGCTCGGAGTGACCAGAAGAAAGTTTTGTATCGGTTTTAGTCGGCTACGTTTTCAGAACAGACGTCAAACGCGATTGTGCGTTGACCGAGAAGCCGCGCTTTAGAGATTTGTGCCAGTGCCGACACGGTCACTCCGTAAAACCGGACCGTGTCGTTCTCAGATGCGATGAGGTGAACTCGATGACCTTGTATCCGTGGATACACCAGTTCAGCAATAACAAGCGGTCGTCGGATCAGACGCGACCGGTGAGGTTTCCTGATGTCAACCCCCAGAGCCTTCCCCCAAACGCCGATTTCTCCATGGTGGCCGGAGACTTCCAGGAGGTCTACACTGAACCAGGTGAGGGACAAGCTGTGTGGGGCCGTGAAGTGAACGATCAGTGCCGTCCCGTTGGGCCAGTATCTCTGAAAGTCAGTCTTTGGTTTTTTTTAAAGAACCTGCTTAGTGTCAACACTTACTACTCAAGGATGTCTAAATAGATTGCGCAAATCTTTGGGTTTATAATTCAAAATAAGCACACGTGCAAAACGAAATTAAGTGAAATGTAACGTATCGTGTCTTTATCGTAACTTTATAAACCTGAGAGAGACTGCTCCATGGATATTTTTCCTTTGTATTAATATTTGAAAATGATTTCCTCTCAGATTCCTGGGACTGTGTCGCAACCTGTTTTTTTATCGACACTGCTCACAACGTCATCGATTACATAGAAACGATATGGAATATCCTTAAACCTGGTGGTGTGTGGATTAATTTAGGTAAGTTTAAAAACAAAACAAGTATTTAATGACCTATTAAAATTTACAGTATGCAACATTTTTTTTTATGGATTAATAAAAAATTATATTTTTAAATATCTCTCGCTTAATAGAGAATATTTTTATTCTTTTTAGGCCCATTGTTATATCACTTTGAAAATATGGCGAACGAACTGTCAATTGAACTCAGTTACGAAGACATCAAGGCGGCCATCTTAAAGTATGGATTCCAGATTGAGGTGAAATACGATTTATTGAATTTTCGACAGTAATAGTCAAACTTTTGTCAACAAAATTGGGATATTGCATCATTTGGCTCTGCACCTTATGTTAAAACACAATGCAAACCTAACTAGCTTTAAATATCAGAACAATGACACTTACTAACCACAGTTTCTTCAGTAGACATGCCAACTATGTCCACTCTATTACATTTCTTTCAGCAGATAGAAAGTAGATAAAGATTTCCCTCTTGTCACTTTAAAACTTCACGCTCGTTTCCTTGTTTGCATGAAACACCATTTGAAAGCGAAGACCTGCATTGGTTTTTGGGAGCAGTTCAAAATAAACCTGGGGCCTTATTGTCTTTTTAGGTGGAGCGAGACTCCGTCCCCACCACCTACACTGAAAATGACCGCTCCATGCTGAAATACTTGTACGACTGCGTTTTTTTTGTGGCGCGGAAACCAGCCCATCTGGTGTCCAATGGCTTCGAACCCGGAGCTCAGTTTGAGGATTCACAACAGATGGGAAGAAGTAACTGTATGTCATGACACTAAAGGAAGCTTCGAGTTTTGGGAAAAAAACAATGAAAATGGGACAAAAGTCTGATGTATTTGTATAATAATTATTATTGGACTGACGTCCCGTCCTGGGTGAGCACCCCCCACCCCAGCACCCTATGCTTGCCGGGTAAGGCTCCCTGACACCCTCTCAACCCTGAAAAGGATAAGCAGTTTCAGCAAAAGGAATGAATGGATGAAATCATTATTATTTATGTTTTTGCGTTGGGATGGGGTGTCCTTGGAACTTTGAGTAGCCATTATAACTTGCTTGTTATAGGACAGATGTCTCTCTCCCCCCCCCCCATGCTTGCCGGGTAAGGCTCTGTACAACAGGATCAGCCTGACGTGTTTCAGGAAGTGACCAACAACGAGAATATTCCTTCTCTTGAGTAAAATCATGGTTTGGTGCCTTTTTGTCATCTCAATTTATAAATCCACATAGGTTTTTTAATTTATTCTGAAGTGTTGGATTCATCTGCATGCATTTCAGAAGATAACTGTAAATTTCACTGTGTATATTTATTTTCTAAAGTTACAAAAGTTGTTTTAAACTTATGTATAATTGGATTTTGGTTTTCGGCATTGTATCTGGGTTTAAGTACGAATTCTTTACAATAAAGGACGATAATTTTTTAACTTTTTAAAATGTGAAATTGTGCATGTATGTTTCATTTTAACGTGTACCTTATATTTCATTGCACAATTAAAATGTTTTATGAAGAAGGTGCTAAACCTATTTGTCATGGGTATGAATTGACATTTTATGTATCGCGGGAGAACTGTGTTGTAAAGATTGGGGTTCATATTTAAAGATGCTTAAACATAGTAGCGGTCTGAAGTTTTTTAACGCGTACTATTGATCAATTCAATGTTAGAAATATTTAGAACCGTAGCGATCGTGTAATTTACTCCCACTTCAAATAGAGGGCGCTCTAGACAATTAAACGCACAAGTTTGTGGGGTGCAAAAGGGAAAGCTTCTTCACCGAGTTGTAGTTCAAAAGTGGGAGGGTTATACTTTTTCCAGGTAACAAAACGTTGAATATATTGCTATCCTTGGTGCTTACTGAAATAAATACGTTGCGTTATAACCTGTGCACATATGACGAAGAGACGCGCCGAAAATATTTTGCACTACGACGGTCCTTTAAAAAGGTGCGTCCGATCTCTTTGCAAGATTGATACGCAGTTAACTAGCACGGCCGTAGCATGTGGAGGTTCCAGTCAAACACCGCTGTCTGCGTTTGCAGAGAGTTGCAGGAAGAGAGCTCATCATTTGGTGGAGCAAGAAATAACCCGGCCGCAGAAGAGAACACAAATAAACAGCGAACACTGTGCCGCAGAGACGCCCCTACTAGACAATACTATTGTCAAGAATTCTGGAAGTTTCCAAGAAGAAAATAAACCATTAACATCTGCTGCAATATTACCAATACCTAGAGGGTCTTCGAAAAGACGAATTGTGGAAGAAACCATGCGAAATAAAATACTGAAGTCTGAAAAGGTAAATGGCGCAGCTGACTTTATATAGTTTAATCCCTCGGTTTGGCGGGACTAGTACTTTAAGTGAGCACCAGATGTCGCTAGAGGATATCAACTTTTACATAATTTGTCTTTCAAGTTAGTTTACACTGTATTTAAACTTCCAGAACTTTGTCTGCGTTACACTCAGGAAGGAGTTACAGATATTAGATATTTATCCTGGTGGGCCCTGCCTGTACATATCTCGGGATAAAGGAAATGGTTTGGCCCGAACTGTGGTATAGTTTAGGTGTGCGCTATTTTCAGTCATGCTTACTGGAGAAATTGTTTAACATACATTTGTGACAGATCCGGCCTGTTGGATCACGCTGCTCTTGGTGCATATATATATATATATATATATATATATATATATATATTATTTCAGAATTAATTAGTTTTGCCCCTGTGTTCATTTTCAGGAGAGCCCCACGGAAGATGAACTTTCCACTTTCAACTCATTCCAGTTCTGGAGAGTGCCCCTACCAGATGTGGACCTCTCAGAACTGCAAAGTGATGATGGCTCAAAACAAATAGGCCCACCGTCTGCTACAGACTACACCTTGCAGTCAGAAACCGACGCCATGGAAACGTAAACTGCTTTTCTACAGCGAACACAAAGTGACTTGTAAATGCAAGTTGTGAACGTCTGTGTGTACTTGTTCTCCTGACGTGATTTAAAAAAATGGAAAAGTATTGCCAGCGAGAGCCGTGCTAAAAATGTTCAAAATTACAGGACGGCACTCGACGTTGGAGAACGTAACTGTTTGTGTTTGTGTTAAGACTAGTGCTGTTTTTGGATGTGTTTTTTGTAGAAGCTCATTAAACGTGTTTTGCCAACTTAATAGCGCCGTCTTTGTTGGCGTAATTGAAGTGACAGGCTGGTTCTGCCAATACGCTAGTTCATTTCAATGATACTTAAACCTGTTTTGTTTGGAAATGTGAACATACACTTGTTTTTGCGGTGTTACAGTGGTTACGGGGTTAATTTTTACATTGTTATGGTTTCTGGTGAATTTTAAATATCTATAAAAATGGAGTTAAATCAAAGCTATAATCTTTGTTTTAACAAATTTTATTGCTAACTCTGCTCCTCTGTTCTGTGAATTTGTTTTGTTTGTTATTCCTAAACTAGCCAGCTTTCAGGTGGATAGTTTTCTCTAATCACTATATTACACCCGTATCCTGCCAGTTTATTGGCAGTTGAAACCTGTTTTATCATTGTATGGTCTTTGAAGAATTAGACTCTCCCTTTTAGATGGACCAATAATAAAATGGTTAAGGTCGTTGTCCTCGCTAAGTCAGAAGATTAGATGAACTGCCAAATGAATGTGTTTGGCAGAAACAACTCTGATTCACAAGTTGTCTGGGATTCTTAGCTCCACTCCAACGCTTTGTTTAATTAACTGCAGAAGATTCCAGCTTCGCCGGGCTCACCATTCAAATGAATGGTTGCATGGACATGTGATTAGCGTCAGGGTTTTAAACGGGCTTAGTGTTGCCTGACGGGGATCGCACACCTTACATTGCCTAACATCTTTCCAGGGAAAAGTGAAGTATGTTTTTTGGAATGAGACGGAACAATGGGTTTGCACAGATCTGTGCATTGTGAACTTTTGCAGAAATTCGGAAATTTTGCGGAAAAAAACGCCTGTATTTTGGCGTATAAATGCACCATGTTGTATTGTGACGTCCGTAGGTTCCTTTTTACCACGGTACCTTTTTTTAAACCACGGCAACAGTAACTTTTTGCATGAAGTCTCTGCTGTTATTCAACGTTTCCCCTTTTATCCTGTCCTGTTCTGTACAATGTCTTTACATAAAAGCGTTTTATAGAGTTTTCTTTTTATGGGTGGAAGAAATAAGATACAAAAAAAAACAATCTCATTGGATGTGATTAGTGATTTGGTCCCAGCCAATGTGACATTGGCACTGACACACAAAAGATAAAACGTTGATGGAGGTTTAGCTTTGGGGCTAAACTTTCTGCTGAATAAAGGTAATTAAACACAATGGGTCGGTTCAGATTCTTCCTCATGCTTCCAAAGTCCACTCCATTCTTGAGTTTGCCAGGTTCACCGTTGAGCAATATGTGTCATTGTTGTGAGGTCGTTAAGTAGCGAGCTGTACGCATCTGTGCTTCAGCTATAACCGTTCGGATGCCCCCGCGCTCCACGTGTTTTAGTGCCAGCGCGACTGTCTCTGACAAACTGTGCTGATTGAGAGAGAGGTGATGTCTCCCTCTGCCTGAGGTATGCCTGATGTTACGTGCAACATGGTGAGTTCTGTAGCTGAATGTGAAGTAGGCGTGCTTTTGTGTTCTCAAAAGCACTATAAATGCTCAGTTTTGAGTGGTTTTGTATGTGCTGACAAGCATCTTTGATATTGCTGACAAACATGTTTGAGTAGTTACCTATTGATGAGGCAATGATATTGCGTGTCCTGGTTTTTACTAAACAAGTGTTTTGATGTCTTGAACTGGCCAGCTTCCCGCAGTTCCTGTATTGTGAAAAGGAAGACACTTCTCCCCGACCCTTTCTTCTCCACTTTAAACAACTGACACCCCAAAGACCGTGATCGCAGTTCAAAGGGGGGAGAAGCGTTTTCTTTTTCTGCCTATGACCACGGTCCAATAGGAGAACTCTGGGAGTGTTTTTCTGAGGGGCTTGGAAGTGTTAAGAGGAATGGAGGTGCAGAGAGAGGTAATATGTATATCTGTATTAATGCTACAGTGAGACACATTTGTACGCACCGTGTATGGAGTTCGCTGAGCGCACAGTTTAGACTCCTGGGAACACTAACACTTAGAGTTAGGTGTCCTGTGTTAGATTTTTAGAATTGTATTTAAAATAAGAAACTTTAAAAACTTAAATTGCTGACATACTGTATAAGGTATCTGTGTGTTGGATTACTGAATTACTATCTCAGGATTATGATCCCTGAATTAAAATACACACACAATGACGTTTTCAGCCTCGGAGATCTTGGATTGAAGAAACCTTTTACAAAAGGGACTGTGTGAGATTTATTCCAGCATCACAAGACCTCCACAGGTAGGGGTTTATTTGCGCCATGATTTCAAGATGGTTAACTCCTCCATCAGCAATTAGACTCTTGCTTAACTTTAACTTTAAATTTAGGAAGATCTAATCTAGTAGTAATAGTGAAAATAGTGGGTAATGTTACATTAGCCTTTTGTTGTGAATTTGAAAATTCTATACATGTATCCCCTCTAACTATAATCCATACATAT
>JAOYSI010003165.1:0-10959 GCA_025775065.1 Hiodon alosoides
TGTGTGTGTGTGTGTGTGTGTGTGTGTGTGTGTGTGTGTGTGTGTGTGTGTGTGTGTGTGTGTGTGTGTGTGCATATGAAGGAGAGACAGTGAAGGAGAGACTGTGTGCATGCACAGATATGAGTTTTTACATGTATAAGTGTTTGTACGCATGTGTTACGTGTGTGTCAGAGGCCTTCATTGATTCTTTTTGTGCAAAGACACAAACTACAGTTATTCCTTTAAATGGCAATGCCTCTCCTAACTATGTTCTGAACTGGGATGATGACCAGTGAAATGATGACGTTTCTGTACCCATCTACTCTCTTAGCAATTCATATCTTAGCTTATTTCATAGCCAACTGTGTAATTACTGCAGCATTTCTAGCCACACGATCACAAGGAGGGAACTTGTTGAGTATATATAGTAACTTACAGTTAGGATTAACATGGGATGTTGTAAAAATTTATAATAATAAATTAATAATAAAATAATGTAATTGTAATTCCTTGCACTTGTTATGTACGCCCGTAGCTGATTGTTTGCTAAAGGTTTTAACATTTTACAATGATAATTGTCAGTTAGATAAGAGTTATTTTTGTCTAGCGGTTTGAAATGGTTACACAATATTTGATTTTTTCAGCAATTCCTCCTTTTTTAGGGGCTTATCATCTAAATGAGTTTGCATGTAATTGGTACTACTATGCCGATTTTGTTTTAAAAAATGGTGATACTAAAGCAACTTAAACTGTATTTTATTTGTTATAAATATAAATGGTCATTTTGTATGTTGCTGATAACCATCACGCCACATAAAAACATTTTTTTAAATATCGATAATAGGATCCAAATCGATGAAAATTGCATTTAGGCACTCTAATGTCTCTTGAAAGTGTTTGTTTGTTTATTTATTTTAAACATCTCCAATACCCCCATCAATTTTCAGTCTGTTCTGCTGTTTCTCCCTGTTAAACTGGTTAGAGTATTCCCACTGCGGAAATGCTGGGCAGCTTGCATCTAACCAGCCTGGCAACGACAACTGATGGGCTGCCTCACAAAACTTTAATTAGTCTCTGGTGAAATCATAGTGAAATCGTGGTGAAATCATGCGTGCGGAAGAAATATGTCTCAGGTAGGGGGAGAGGAACCCCTTCACACACCGGTTTTGGACTGCAGTAAACTGTGGCTGAGCCAGCATGGCGTCACCCAGAAGGAACAACTTGCTCCAAAATGAAGAACATTTGCCTGTACTTGAGCAGATGTTTATTTGTGCTTAAGAATTAATTCTGCTGCTGCCATTGGCAGACGGATCGTCAGTGAAGACCAGTGAGCCAGTTCTAGTGGCAGCCATACATGCCCAAGCCAAAACACCCCCTCAGCTATATTTTACAGGTGAAGTGGTATGCTGTAAGTTACTTTTTTTGAACATACTTATTTTTACATTACTCTGGTCTCATCTGTCCACAAGACACAAGATGCTTTTAAGCCAACTGTAACCTGGCCATCCTGTTGTTGAGGCTAAGTAGTGGTTTGCACCTTGCCGTGTAGCCTCTGTAGTTCTGCTGGTTCTCTAATATCAGCAAAAATGTTTTGACAGAATCCCCCCTGACCTACCAGAAATACCAATTGTCCTAGGAGTTTCCTGCAGACTTAATGGCATTGTTTGCCAATGGTATGTTTGCAACTGCGGTCTCCTCCAGAAATTAGGTCCTGTTTTCAATACTATAAATATATACTCTGAGTGGCCACTCTATTAGACACACCGATCTAATGGCAAGTTTCACCCTCTTTTGCCCCGAGAACAGCCTGCATTTGGCAGAGCAATGACTCAACAAGCAAGCCACAGCAATGCCAGCCCATGTCCTCCCTGCTGCTTCCCAGAGTTACCTCAGCCCAGAGGTTACTCTGCACAGTCGTGTCAGCCTCCGTCGTCCTCTTTCATCAACCACCTGTTTCTGTCCATATGACTGCCTTTTGGCTGGATGTATGTTGGGTGGTTGACCATTCTTGACACACCTGTAACACGATCGTGCATGTTCCTGCCTACCTGCTTCAAATATCATAGTCTGACCAGGTGTGCCTAATTTTTTTCCATGTGAATGCAAGAGATTCCTTTAAAAATAGTGCTGAGATGATTGTTAAACATTTTTAAAAAGTGCAAACTGGGTGAAAACAATCCAAAAAAATATATAGTTTCAGTTTCTGGTCAGCTTTGGACCCCCGTATTTATATTACCAGTTCTAGAGTTCTAGTATTTAAACAACTGAGAAACTATGTCATTCACTCCGTACAGTCCTCCATGCTTGTGGCACACGGCAGCGAGGTCCTGCCCTCAGGCAGCTGAGACACACCAAGGCCAGCCCGGACTGATTGTGGGGCCCAACACACTGTAAGGACCTCACTGGTGCACCTGAGTGCGGTTTTGTCACACCACAAGTAGGTGCTTGTAATCAAAGGCTTTTAAAAATAGTACCAGCAGGGCTGGAAGCTTGAGATTAAGGTTTTAGACTGAAAGACTGTTTGCCGTGTTTGCTGTGTTTTTGTGATTATTTAATATTTTAAAAGAGTTAGTTTAAAGGCTGAGAAAGTTTTTTTTCCCAGGTTTCCCTGCAGGTGTTTTTCTTTGAGTCTTTGTCATTTTGTTGCACTTTTATTTAACTTTGTTGAGCTCATGCCAATTAAAAAGTGTCAATGAACCCCAATGTCTTACCTACAAATTTTCCCTTCTCAGAAAACTTGTATTTTTAGTGTCTCTTAAGTGCTATATTCCCTTTGCCCCACTAGAGGGAGAGATTATTGCATTTTGCAGAGACATTGAAAGCGTAACAACATAAATTTAGTTCGAAGTAAGTTTTATCCTTTTGGCCATTTATGCACTTAACTTTTATTAAAAGTAATAAAATGAATGAATAACCAAATAAAGCTATGTGGTTTGCTCATACTTAAGCCACATAACTAAAACGGTAAATAAATTAGTCTGATGATGGTCAAAATGTGGTAGTAAGTGATGGGGAAAATTTACACGCAGCTAAAGCCCATCAAATGTTTGGGTCCAATGCAGATACATTTGCAAGGTAATAGAGTCCTGGGATACCTATAGCCAATATTTGCCAAATATGAAAAACTTCTAGTTTATTACATTGTAATATATGAGAAACTTAGATTCACATTATGAGCATACAAATATTACTAATATATCTATCAGGATTGCATTGCACTGCATTGCTATTTTCCAATGACGCAAAATAACAACGAACTTTGCTCATACCCCTACTTTGTTTGTCAACCATCTATTTTGCAATTACCAATGAGGGGAAAGGATCAAAACATCATCTTAAGATTCTTTTAAAATCATGTTTTTCTTTAATTTAAAATTGAATACTGCTGATCTCAGGTAGTTTGTCTCCTTTCACCAGAACCAACCAAACTGAAGTTGCCCGAATCAGCTGCCTAGCCTTGGCAACTAATGAATAAAGCAGCACATAGTGACCATGTTATGGGTTAGGATTGGCGAAAGTGAAGCCTGACTAGCGGGACAGCGGAGGAAGTGAGTAGGCGGAAACTGGTGCGGATCGATGGCAGCAGCCTCAAGGCGTCCAAAGCTCACTTTCGTTTTGTTAGGTCTCCTTCCCCTTACTGTAGATAGTGTGTGGGCTGGGAAGACAAGGCGTCGGAGTGGATGTGGAAATGAGAAGGAAGTGGGTAAAAAGACTACCCTTTGATAACAGTGATGGTGTGCGTGTGCTGTGCATTGGATCACCAACAGTGAAATGGGTTTGCAGATGGTACGTGCTTTTTGTAATTCTCCCTTTCACGTCCGCATGTATAAAACATGTATAAAACATATGGGCAAATATATTTTGGCAAATATGTCAGTCTGACTCTACTATAAACTCTTATACAGTGCCCCGCAAAAGTATAGGGACAAGAAGTAAAGTTAGTTTTTTTTAAGTTATGTGCTATATACATTAGTGTTAAAGATCAAAAGATGAATATGAGATTCATTTGGGTTTTTTGTCCACATACATCCATTAACATTATAGAATCTCATTTCAGATGATCAGAAGTACTGGGACGAATGTCGCATTTGCGAAAAAAAACTCCAAAAATGACTTTTGGAGAAATCAAAGCTAATCTCCAGAATGTGTGTGTATCAAGTAGGACAATCTGCAGAAGATTTCACAATCTATTTCACAGTATAGCCTGTTCGTGCAGGCTATACTGCAAGAACAGATAGGCTAGATTATAATTTGCAAAGAAATACCGAGATGAGCCACAGGAGTTCTGAAACAAGGTGTTATGAACAGATGAGATCAAAATAAACATATATTAAAGTGATGGAATAGTTGGAACACCAGGAACAACCAATAACCATAAGCACACCACTTCATCAATAAAGCGTTGTGTATCATGACTTTGGCATGTATGGCTGCTTACTAAAAATAGGATCACAGGTCTTTATCGATGATACAACTGAAGATGGTAGCAGCTAGATTAATTCTGAGATATGGAGACAGATCTTGTCTGCAAATTTAAAACAAAATCCCATCAGACTGATTGGGCAGCAAGACAATGACCCAAAACATACTGAATACTTAACAACGGAGATCAGAAAAAAGCAATCAGAAAAAAATTAAGTGGAAAGCTTTAAACTGACCAATCAGTCACCTGATCTTCATTCTATCGAGCATGCATTTCACTTGTTGAAAAGGAGACAGAAGTCCCCACCAATCAGCAACAATCGAATGAGGCTGCAGTCAAAGGCAAAAGCACTCCTAGTAACAAAGCACCCCAAGTAAAGAAACAAAGAGCCTGGTGATGTCAGAGAGATGGAGGTTCGATGCAGTTATTGCAAGCAAGAGATTTGCAACTAAGAGTCAAAATATTTAAATTTACTTTCAGTTAATTCTTCCAATACTTACCTAAATCCAGGTGGACTGAACACAAAATATTCCTTTGTTTAAAAATATGTCCTTATGTGTAAATATGTAATTATGTTTGCAGACAAAATACGTATAAATAAAAGACGGCCTTCTGATCTATGACTCAAGGCAATATGTTTTATCTGAATTAAATTGAACAGACAAACACCAATTTGAGGTCTTTGTTCAAACACATTTGGAGGGCACTGTAATTAATCTGGTGTGAAGGTAGCTATTTGAAAGAAACTGCAAGCGTGAAGGCCACAAATTTTCAGTAAATTCACGTAAGTCATTTCTTGGGTTCCTCTGTTAATCTGCATGCACAGTACTATCATAAACCAGAACATGTAAGGTGTATGACAGCAGCTCTTATGAAAAGGAAAAAAGTTCTCCAGGCCATTAAAGAGTCTTGTGAAGAAGTAACAGTGGATGTGTGCCAAGAATGTCTCTCCAGCATGCATGCAGGTTTTTCCCGAGATGCATTACAGAAATGAAAGGTTGTGATGAGTACAGGAAAGTGAATATCGCTTTTTCAATGTGACTGTCTAAATACGATAAACAGAATGAATTCATTGAAATTTATTCCATGAAGAAAAACTGTAATCGGTTCGCATTTGCTTAAGTGTTTGTAAATTTGAGCATCTGACGGCAATCATACTTGAAATGGACACCATGTGAGTGTCAATGAGACATCTAGGCAATTTACACTTTAGTGTTTCGCAAAACTTTGCATTTGGTTTCTTCATATTTGGGAAGACAATGAGAACATATTAATAATTTAGCAAAAAATTATTTTGGTGGCAATTTGGACAAATTGAACTGTTAATCCAGAAATGTTAATTGAATAATTGAAACCTGTTTAGTTAGGATTTTGTATGCCCTCCCGATGGATTACAGTGAAAAGACTCTTGCAGTCGAACCCTAGCACTTTTGAAGGAGTCCTTCTGTTCTCTTTTTAAAATTAGTTTTCTTAAATATAAGAGATGAAGAGATGGTCACTTTTTTTTGTTTATTTGGATGTATATTTTACATGCTGAAATTTCCATTTTCAGCCAAACTTGAGTTTAGAGGCATAAGAAACCATGCTTTTTGGATACATTCTTCCAGTAGCTGTTTTGGTTCACTGCTCTGCTCTGCAAATATTCCAAGACTTTTAAGCTAAACAGAAAATGACAACCTCAGATAATAATCAGACCTCCCACTAAATTTCAAAACTTTTTACACTGTGTGTATCTATGTATTGAAAATCCAAAAATGTAGGCCTACAACACAACATAAAATTCACTCAGCTGTCAATGGAAAGGCCTCTTTCTATCCACAAAGGAACAGAGAACAGAGGGATAAACCTCAGTGAGCTCGGCAGACACAACGTAATTGTTGAGGGACGCGTTTGGTTTTTTGGGGTTAGGGTATTTTTCTCGCATTTAGAATTAGTTACGTGTTTTTTCACGCCTGCATCCCCACCATAGGATACCCTGAACTATTTTCTGACTTAACAGCAATCTTTTGTGTGGAAATCGAATGAAGAAAGGATCCTCATGTTGTGTTTTTCCCACTCATTTCGGTACTTATCCATAACTTGGATTGTATAGTTGTAGGTAGCTAGCTGCCAAACTTGCCTTATAATTTTGGTTGAAGTTGTCTTTTGAGATTCTGGGATCACTATTTCCTTTTACGATTGGCAAATTGGTAAAGGGGAAAGCTGATCCTAGATCTGTACTTTGAGGCAATATCTCACAATATCTCATTGTTTACCTGTCAATAAGCAACACATCCAGCTTTTTTTCTTTAGTGCGTTGAGTTAAATTGATGAACTAACAAAGTTCCCACGCATTGACTCGATGAAAGACACAGATTATGTGCGTTAGAGAGACGCACCCCTGTACTGAAGTTAATGTATGGCACAAAGAAACGTCACAATGTCATAATATGTGCTTTTTTTTGTGTGTTTTTTTAATAACAGCAACCCTCAGACTAATTATTGGGACGAAGTGCGCCTCGGTTGTTCGTCTGTCTGGACACGGGACAAACGCTCGTAAATCGGGACTTGTTTAATCAGGATCTAACTGCTGCTTTTTGATTTACGTTAGCATCTCAAACCACCGATGATGCAAGATCCAGTAGCCTTTTTTCTGATGTTGGACACTGTGCTAGAAAAGGATATAGCCCATTACTTATTAATTCTTCATAGCAATCTCTGACGTGTGGTGGTCAATTACCTTTTCCCTGTAGTGTTTTGAGAGCCCTCTCGCCTTATCCATGTTGTTATATGCTATGGATGAATTTCTTCTGTGCGTTACCTCCTTCTGTACCTCAGGGATACGTAAAACCATTATAAGTCTCTATATCAGTGGTGTGCAACCTTGACCCCTCCAAGGTCTTCTAATTCAGGATCACTTGAGCTTTTAAGTTCCTTCATGTAAAAGATCAATGTTGGATATGTGTGTTTGCCACTTAAAAAATAAATTATTGGCATTTATAAAACTTACTTTGTTGCCCTTAAATTTGCAATATCAGTAATGCAAGATTTTGTTACTTCATTTTGAAAAAATATTTATTTAACAACTAATCATTTCCAATAAAGAGTCTATTTATGTTCTATATACATGAAAAACTCAAGACAACGCTGAGTCAATTTTTCAGTTTACGACTTAGCTGAACCTAACTAATTAAGAAATAGGTTGGTTAAAAAACAAAAACAGTATATATATGGGACCCAGGACCACGATTGAATACCACTGCACCATATATTTATGTCCATTAAATTGTCAAAAAGCAAATAATGGCTCTTTGTGATTTTTTTATTGGATTTCGTTGAAAATTATTCTTATTGTTGCGACTAAAATCATAAATACATAAGAAGTAGGCCCCTCAACAGTTGGCTTTAATTGATGGCATGTTTTGCTCAGGATAGCCCCCCCAGGACTCCGGATTCCCACAGGTGCTTGGTTCTGTCTGCACTGCTCCCCCATAGGGCTGCCTCCCTTCAGCTGTGTCACCTGATGTCACCCTTTTACCCTTACTTGAAAGCGTCAGATTGAAGTCATCCTGCCTTTTACTCTAAAACTCTCCCCACACTCTTGACTCCAAGTTGATCACACCACCACAAGTGCCTTGCTCTCACAGCTAGCACAACTAACCAGTTGGGGCCTGTTTACAATTGCCACCTGAACTTGCGTGCACTTTGACCTAAGGAATGTGGGGTTTGTACCAGTGTTGGCGTCCTCTTATTTTTAAGTTATTTATTTACTTAATGTGCAGGATCTGTAAGGGATTTCATTCACCTGAAAACTTGTGATCATGGCTAATTAAATAAGAAATGGTAACCTATTTTTAATGACCAAGTGTGCTTTCTACCTAAATGACCTAAATATGATTTCATTGACATAACTGACTATTAGCATAACTGACCAAAGTTTCTTAATATTGTGACATAAAAATATTTAAAATACTCTCTAACATGAGTCCCTGTAGTGGTAAATGATTAACATCAGTGATGATGTTGCATCGTTAACATAATCCATTTTACAAAGCCATTAATCTTAGATGTTAGATTAAAAGTTAATTTAACATTAGTCTTTAAAAATCTCATAACTACAGAATATTGTAATAAAATGGTCTTAAGTACTATTCAATTCATACCCTCATTTTGAGAATAATTTAAAAACAAAGGCATTTTGTATAGTGATGAAGAGAATAATAGCGAAAGTCTGATAAATAGAAGAAAGGGTTGCCCTTCTTAACCAGTGATTGTCTGGATTCTGAGAGTGTAATTATAACCAGTGCTTTCCCCTTGAGGCTAGGGCCCGTTTGAGAGGCCCCCTATCTCTCGAGGGTGGAGTAGGGGATGGTCAGTGAACCCACCAGCCAGGTGCCTTTCACAAAGGAATGCATGAGTGATGCCTTGCAAGAGGTGAATTCCCTTTTCTGGTTTGCCTCCCACTTGTACTCCTGTACATTTTTCATCCCTGGGGAAATGACAACTGTGGAGACAAAATCTTCAGTTTTGTCTTTTGATCACTAACACAGTTAAGTACCAAGTCACTGGAGTCAAGATTTCTGGGCTCTTCCGGACCTCTGTACTCCTAAAAAAGTCAACTGCTGGGTGGTCAGGCCCAGTCTATTGATATCTGCCCCTCTCTGTACAACTGCTGCTGGTCTTTAGACTTGAGGAAATGCCCAATTAGCTTTTTTTTTACATCTGTAAAGCTTAACTTGTCCTACCACCAACTGTCTAGAATTACTGAAGCATAGCGGAAATCATTTAGAAACATGATTCCTGGATCCTGTGAGTTGATGAAAAGAACATTTCATTCTAAAATATCACCTATGTATGGATCATTTTAAATTGGAAATCAAATACAGTTAAACCTGGTGCATAAGGATAATAAAGACTAATTTAAGTTAATTCATAACATTATATTTTTGTACTATGTCACTGTTGCCTGATTTCTTCTGAATAGCACAAAGCATTTCCATGCTTTGGAACAAAAAATGTATTCTGCTCAGTACTGTTTCTGTCGATTGGAACATCCTTTTCTCAAGCCTGTCTGTCATCTTCTGCTAGGATAAGATTTCTACTAGAATATTATTTCTGCTCAATAAAAATCTCATTAACTGCTTTCCCTTTATGCAATAATTGATGTATGAATAATTGTTGTAAAATACTCAGAAATCTATGAAAAAAAGTAATCTGAATTACACACATTTACTACAAAACTACATTTTGTGCTAAAACTAAATATGAGAACCATTAAGCAGTAAATTTGATTCATAAAAGTCAAAAGGAGTTTTTTAAAAATGTAGGTAATTTAAAATGAATTTCTTTAATTTAATGTGACATGCGTAATTAATTATTTTGCCACCTGGGACTCATACCTTTTTGGGATTCCGTACCCGGGCACGGAGAGTCACACCTGCCATAACTACAGGCAAATAGAAACTGGCTTGACCTATGATGGCCTGCTCAATAGTCCAACTCAAACCATTTTAGAGGCCATTGGAGCCTTCTTGTTTCTTTACAATGACATTCACAGGGTTTTTGCTGCTTGTGGGGTGCTCTTAAAGGTTTTAAAAAGTTATGACCTTAGTACAAAGTAGTTTACCCTGGTGATACTGGTGTAAATTCAGTTACTAATTGAATAATTCCTTTAAAATGTTCAGGTTTTGAGACTCAGGAGAAGGATGTGTATGACTGGTTTAGGTCCTATCAATTATTTTGCAGTCTGTTTTCTCATGTATATATTAAAATGGTAGTTTAGTGCAGTGTTCCAAACGTTAAATATACCACAGAAAATGTGTGTTGTGCACATTAAAGGAAGAATTAGAATAAGACCTTTTTAGGTTACGCATTTATTTTTTTAATTTTAATTTTTAAATTCTCCGAATGGGTCAGGCGGGTGTCGATTGTAACAGTTATTCTGGTAAATGTTTTCGTTAATTAAATTATGTGCATTTATTTATTATGTGTATAAATTATGTGTATTATATGAAAATAAAATATATTGGAATTTTTTTTAACGATATATGACACCATTTGCAGATTTATAATTATACAGTAATTAATCCCATTACAAGAAGTTTCGTTGTACTCTTTAAAGAGTATGCATAGCTAATCTACCTCTGTTTATAAAACTGGAGATAGGCATGAAGGAGAGTCAAAAACCGATTACATTTAAGCTGATCTTTATGCTATTGTATAATGCTGGTTTAGGCGTTGATAAAAGCGATACGTTGTATAGTTAAAATGAACGACTTCCAAGCCAAGTCATTTGTATTGATCCGCACGCAGATCCGTTTTCCAGGTTTTCCATGAGACCGACTTGAACTTAAATTGAAGGACTTTCAATGTGTCCAATCAGATACCGCAAAGCGTCAAATCTGCGTTCGTTCCAATCATTCAACCAATAAGAGGGGTCCTCAATCAAATCCAGAGACAATGGAAATAAACTGTGTGTTAGGATAAGCCATGTTGGTAGGGTAAGTGAATTATGGGGGGGGGGGGGGGGGGGGGGGGGGGGGGGGGGGGGGGGAGGGGGGGGGGGGGGGGGGGGGGGG
>JAOYSI010003166.1:0-15391 GCA_025775065.1 Hiodon alosoides
TGTGCGTGTGTGTGTGTGTGTACGTGTGTGTGTGTGTGTGTGTGTGTGTGTGTGCGTGTGTGTGTGTGTGTACGTGTGTGTCTGTATGTGTTTGTGTGTGTGCGTGTGCCACGAAAAGGGAGGTGTTTCTTTTGCTGGCTGAAATCTTTAAGTGAACCCTTCCCCAATGCCTCGTTCGCTGGTCGATCTCGGACTGAGCACTGCCCTGACATGCTACAACACCATATTTACTCCAAGAAGCCTTTGTCTTGCTCACAAACCAATGCATTTAATTTACTTTTCTGGGTGCATAGTTCTAAAGTCAGTTTAACCATCTAAAGGTCTAAAATATGTTTTGAAAGGTTATGCGAAGACTACATTTAATGAAAACACCTTAAAAAATACATTATGTAACCTTTGTCTCTGTGCATTCGTAGTGCCTCCGTGGCCTTTTAAAATTTGATGTCATAGTTCTTTGTGGTCCCTGAACCAATCACAGACCGGCGGTCTTGCCCAGCTCTGTTCATAAGCCCAAAGATGTTCCACTGTAATACTGTTCTTCTTTACTAATGCATGTGTGTCCGATTTAAATTAACCAACGGTTGTCATAACCACAAAATCAGATGGTTTGTGCTGTAGTTTACCTCTGTACTGAATGCCTTATTTTCAATTTCAGCATATGGCTCCAGTTTGATACACTGCCCACAGTCGATCACATCCTTTGCTGCTGCTCTGATGGGATATTGTGTCAAAAGTAATACTGAATGATATCTCAGTATTCGCTCACATAATCAGCACAAGTAGTAATACATCTCCCAGACCAGACCCATCAAACTTGGGTAATTCACTGGAGATGACTAAAACCAGTGGTGCCCTTGCTGCATTAACACAATCACCTTAACTGGCCAAAGGGAGCCAAACCATATAACGAATGAAGCCTTCCTGAATGACAAGCAGGCAGTGAGATTGATTCAGGGGCGATTTTCCTTGAGAGGCAATTTCCTTGTTAATGGAGTAACTCAGTAGTGAAAGTATACTGAGATTCTGGAGCACGTTTAAAACGCAAATCTCCAGGTAACTTCTACCAAATCTTTACTTTGGTCCTCGATCTCTCGCCTTATGCGTAGCTTTCTCTCTGTAATCAGGAAAAGTTTCAATATTTGTTCATATTAAATTTAGGGTGGCAACTGGGAGTGTGTTTCCCTTTATAAATCGATTTTTATGATGTAATTATATTTCAGCTTCACAATGAATAAAAATGTTCATGGTTTAGATATTTGCAAATTAAATTTCATGCCATGTACCTTTGTTACAGAAGTAACAGCAAGGCGGTTGGGTGATGTAACGCAAACTTTGTCATTTATTTTATGAAATCAGATTTGGGGGGAAAAAAGGGCAAACCATGTACTCACACAGAAAGCTCTTTCTTGTTAAATATGAACCGGCCTTTTCTGCACAGTTGCTTTAACACTTGTATTCTGAATCCAACCTTCCTTATTATTAACAATAATTTTAAGCACTGATGGGCATATTTAATGTCTCCCGTGCGAAAAGCCACAAACTGACACCTTTGCAAAGGCATCGGGATCACTATATTATTAATGAACTAAATTATGTTCATGCATTCACGGTATCCGTCTTCACAGAACGGGATGTCCTATTTAATATGGCTCTGGTGTCATGTTGGTCAGATATGTTCATGTTTTGTTTGTTTTTGTTGAATTTATATTATTTAAATTTATATTGAAATAAAAAGATCTCGGTCCTTACGTTTAAAAGTAGTAAACAATATCAACAAAATGGTGCCGTTATTGCTATACATATTACTTATTAGTGTAATGGTTGTTTAATGGACAATTTTATCATGCATAAATTTGGATAAGAGTCTTCTAAGCCAACAGTAATGTGAAGGGTTTGGCTGCAGCACCTCTCCATAGATTTTTACCGTTTTCTTTAATTATTAAATCTCACCCATGCAGCAGTTTTAACATAACAAACAACATTCAATAAAAAATTAATTAGATTGTGTCCCTTTGCCGTCATCTTGGTGTGTTGTCTTTGTTTAAATAAATAATGACTTGTTTACTTTCTATGTTTTAAAATCACATCAAGCTTATTTGCTGTAGTGCCCAATTTGTCTTTGAAACCGTGGTTAGAAATATTTGAGCTTTTTCCCTTTTTTTCCAATTCAGACAATATAAAGCCCTTATGATCAGAGGGGCAATTTTATTCATATTTTATTTTTTTATTTAAAATTAGTATTACCACTGTGTGGTTTACTAATGGGTTTACCTTTACTGTACATCCTGTTTGGCTGGAAGTACTTCACTCTGAAATTAGTTTAAAGAGATTAAGTGTGTAGGCATCAGCATGCTGTTCCATAAATGTGAGGGTCTCGAATTTCTAGTCCACTCCATGCACCCTGTGCTTGAGCCCACAAAGGAAGTTACTTCTCAGAATTGTTAAACATCGACAATACCCACATTCGAATTTTCTCTGCCATTTCCATTGTCTCTATTGCCATTTACTGGTTAAGCCAACATCAGTTGACTGTGCTAACATGCCAAATGTTACTGAAAAAAATACAAAAGTGTGTGTTCTTCTTTACATAGGAAAATATAAATAAATACAACATTTTTAGGGAAATGCAAGTAACTAACGTTAAGAGTTCTTATCGTTAGTAACTACTAATATTTATGACTAATACTACTTTTACTACTAATATTTTAGTACAAGAATTTCAACAATGACTGACATTAAAAAGTTCATTAAAGTCCGTATAATGCAATTGACCTCAATGTTTTTATTAGCAAAAGATTTGCATGGTGGCTATAGTTCAAATTCAAGAGTACAGGCCGTAGTTACCATACATTATGAAACAAATAAATGAAGGGACTGATAATGGTTTGTAAAACTAAAGGAATTTCGATTTTTAGAGAAGATGTTGGAAGGATAAAACAGTGTGTCGGTCAGTCAGTCAGTCAAGAAGTGGTTGAAGAAGGATCAACTGGCTTGACGTGAGAGCGACTTGTCTGACTGAAGTCCAGAAGCTTACCACTATGCACAGCTGAGATAACTGGAGACTCTTTCAAGGCTGTTCCACACGTATCTTGGCAACCGCAAGACGTTGACTGTTGTATTTACAATGGGTAATGCGCTGGGAACCCATCGCCTATTGTAAATATATTGTATACCTATTATAAGACACTAACAACTGTGTGTACATATGTTTGTGTCATGGCTAGGGCAGATGAATAACACGTACACATCATAATACGACATAGCTATTCACGTCGACTTTGTTAATTCCACGGGTCGTTTGTTGCAATTAGAATCACATGCGCACCTGCGTTTCTCTTCTCTGCCGGTACAATAGCTGCGTCTGCCTAACTTTCTATAGACGTGGGGGCACCTTTAGGTACCAAATGTTGTTCATTCAGGTGTATGCATGCAGATTGGTTCACGGTTTCATTACCATGGAGCACGGCTGTGGAAAATAAACATCAATGTGCACAATGGGAGAAAATGTTTCTTCACTGGATTTGTCATTTAGAAACCGGGTCATTTACTGGCTGTTCCACAGCTCAGCTACAGTAAAGTCAACAATACAGGTGAAAATCAAGGTGAAAATGTATGTGCAGTTAATGCAGAAATTATGAAGCACAAAGAAAAGCATAATTTATTTAAGTCGTATGGGAGAAAATGCATACGTATGGGAAAAGGTAAGTGATGGAAGAAGACTAATCATGGCTCCTTACATCTTGTACTTTTTACTCTTTGGTCTCTTTAGGCAGAGTGCCATTCGGGACAGGTACGGGAGATCACTACTTCCCCCTAGTGCTGACAGAGTGCATGACAGAGAACACACCTTCCTGTTCAGCCCCTTAGCTTATTCAACTCCTACACACACGCACGCACACACACACAGACTCACACATACACGAACACACATACATACACACACAGAGGAATACAATGGTATGTGAACTGGTTTATTCCAGTTGTTAAAATAGAGAGATACAGGTTATTCAGACAAACACAAATCTCGTCGCTTCAACCATACTGCATCGTAGATCTATAGAAAGGAACTAATAATAAGTTCAATTTTAAAAGTTTTAAATTGATAATTATTGGCTTTTTCTTTTATTTTGGGTACAAACACACAGACTAAAATTCAGCGCCCCAGCGCCCCCTGTTGACATCCCATTGCTTCAGTCATGTTTATTGAATACAATTAAAAAAGATAACACTTTCAGCTAAAGATGTTGATAACTGATTCTGACATGATTCACTCCAACGCTGTCTGGAGGACAGAATCTGTGACACATTTGAGGCTGGTTTGTTTGGAAAACACCCATTCAAGAAGGCCATTAGATTTGGACTGAGACATAGGACTGTAACAGTTTCTCCAGCACGTATGTTTCATTTTTTAAAGGCCACCCTTCATTCAAATGAAGGTCACTTCAGAGGCGAGAGACAGTTTGACTGATGTGGACAGATTTTGTCAAGGTGTGCAATTGAAAGGTTTAAATAATCACACCAGGGGAGGTTAGCCTAGGATATGAATAATTATATATTATTGCCCTGGGGGCATATATATCAAGCCAAATATGATTAAATAAGATTTCAAGAAATTATCAGAATGGAGAACGTTTTGTCCTGCATTCAGTATAAAGAATAATAGAGATATGGAATTACCTGAAGAGCGCGTCTTACTTTGCAGATATTTTGGAGAACTGCTAACCTCACTTAAATGCCATTCTTAAAAGCACGTCTGTAATGCACCATTATGTCGAACACCACCTCTGCCACCACATTGCAATTTCCCCCCGGGGATCAATAAATATCTACTAACTTACTTACCTACTTACTTAAATACGATCATTGGCTTGTGCATTACAATAAAACGTGCATGCCTAATTAAGTGAACAACAAAGTCAAAAGTCTCTGAATGTTCCATTTTCTTGATACGTCTTTAACAGTAGAACTGCTTGTCCTCGCACCCGGAGCGAGGTGGAAGGCAGCCTTTATGCTCACAATGCCTCTAGTTTCATCACGACTGGTCATTGTAGGACTGGCTTTGCACTCATTAACCGACTCATTAGATTTTTCTATTCCCTCTAGTTGGGATGTATAATGAAGCAGTGTCTGAAATAAACTTTTAAAGCGCAATTGAACTAGCTTAAGAAGTTTGAGTCTATTTGCAATTAAACAAATAATCTCTTCAGCGATTTCAGTGATTACCAAGACCGCAACATGAAATCCACCAAGATAATGAACGTGATAATTTAACATGTTGTGGGACGTTTAAACGTAGTAAAATAGTTAACGTTGCAATGTAATTACGCAATGTGTTTACCAATTTAATTTGCGCAGTGATTTGTTGAAACTCTAGAATTTCTTCCAATCCAAAATCATAACAGAGCAGGATCGACTCATAAGAATAACTCATTGATTTCGCTGTAGGTAAGGTAGGTGTGAGCTCCTTGAACTCTTGGCGGTAGCTTAAAGCAAATAACTTTTTTTATTCCTAAATCTATTTTTTAACGATCTATTTTTTTCTTTGCACTTACACTTGGGTATGTGGGCGAAGCTTTGAAACATGTGCACTGAGCCACATATTTGTTCCAGACATGCTGTGTTGTGGCAAGAATGCTGGAAACAAATGGCGCGAAGCACAAACTGGAGCCGTCCAATTTTACCCCCTGCAGACAGCTACTAAGGCATCAGTCAGCAAAATCTGATTTATTACTTTTTATAAACAAGTTTATCACAGTGGCAATAAAAAAGGGTTATTGCTGAAAAACAAAAACTATTCTCCAGGGAATGAATATATATCTATATATAGAATTTCAGTCAAGAACAGGCCTCATTGCCAAGAGTGGACAATATTCGCCCCACAACAAGCTGAAGTTTAGTAATAACAGCTTTTGTTCGCAGCAAGGCACACCGAGCATTCTACAGAGACAAATGAAACGCTTGGTTTTTCCGTGTTAACTTTATTCACAGCCAGGTACACAGACTTGTCTCCACAGAGTGCACTAGTGCTCTTTTTGTCTTGGGTACCCTTTATGCTTTCAATCAAGTTATACAGCAGCCCTACAGAGGTGACATGGACCAAACGGAGACTGTTGAGTTTAGGAGTTTAGGGAGGAGTCCGTGTCAAAGGCAAGGCTGCATGATTCGACCCAAATCCCACAATAAATCAGCCAATATGTTAATCAGATATCCACAGACAAGTCTTCCAGATTTGAACTTGATTAATGTACATCGGCGAACGGCCGGAATTCTTCCAGAAGCTCAACCCTTTTTTAACACATTACGATATAATGGACATCATCAGTCATGGTGAAGTCACAGTCACATATGGTCTCCTGGAAATGGATCTGAGGCACTGCGTGTACATCTGCGTGTATCCAACAACAACCTGGGTTTACCCTTTTCAAATATTGATCTGCTGCTCACACACCCTTCGGGTGAAATGTTGCTTCAGTACACGACTTCTCACTGTGATTAATGCCAGATGTTCTTCAGCATGACGCACGCGACACGGCGGGAAATCAAAGCACCTGGCAGAAAAGCACATGGCCACTGAGAGAACGGGCAAATGTCGCAAATAAATGTGGGGGCCCGAGGCAGGAATGGAACTCAGGATCTTGGTGATGTGAGTGTCCTGCTGGGCTTTCACACTAAACAGCTGAAGTGGCTGAAATGGGACTACCAGTCCTTCACCCAGTCAACTGACACATGCCATCTGTTAAATCAAATTAATTACCACCACAGGTGCAGTCTGGTTTGTTTATCTCTAAGTTTTGTTTTAATCCTATCCTTTTTGGACAAAATCCCTGCTTCTTTAATCCTTTCTTCAGGATGAAGAAAAGTCAAACACAGTACCCATAGTCTACATTAAATGGCTTGCTTTGAAGTCGATGTATAATAATGGCTAGCTATTATTTTTTTTAAAGCTAATTGCACCCATTACAGAAAAAAACAAAATATTGGATTGAATGACCTAAAGCCTTGAGAGCATATCGGTAATCGAAACGTGAATCTGAATTATTCAAATAACCGGCTTCCACAAAACAAACTCATGAAAGCATTAAGACATTAAGAACTCATTTTGCTTATTTTGAAAGTGGGGGGAGTGGGGGGGGGCATAGCCTGTTAGATCTGTTTTACACTTTTAACTTGAAATACCTTCCTATGTAAAGAGAAAAGTATTGATCGGCATGAAATTGGATGGATTCAGAAAGTTAAAGATGAGTACGGGAAAGAAAGGTAATCGTTGAAGGCTGGAGAAGATCCTGTGATTTAAAATATCGCCCAATAGCCGTAAATGATATTCCACCTGGTTTAATGTGTTTGATAAGAAAAGAAATGTGAGGATGGTTGAATGGCTTCAGTCAGGGGAAATTAACAGTCTGACGGGCTCTCTTTCCAGACTGCTAATGCGAATACTGAACGCGAGGAGGACTTCAGATATTACGCGAGAGGAATGATTTGTTGGTTCACTGAGGGAAAATGTGGTATGCTTCTACATTTTTTGTTAAAATTAAAGTACATCCCAATTATTTGTTTTTTCAGTCCTGAAATAAATTTGCTGGATTTTAGTGGGCCCACTCTTTTTCCCAGTCATTGTTAAAATGCCCAATGCCAACTGAAGCTAGATTTATTTAGAGGAAGCATTGCACTGATAATCAGATAGTTGATGGGCATACTGTCTTATTGCAGTTTTTTGTATTTTTTCCAGGAAATTTTACAACACTAATGAAATAAAATTAAAATGTTTTGTGGAAGCCAGTCACTCGAAAAAAATGTCTACATTTTTGTACAACAAATTCCAATGCCAGTTAAATTATGAATGTTGGCAACTGAATAATACTACAGTTATTGACTTTTTAAAACCACATACTAGAAAGGTAATAATTGTATTTGCCGGATGCACTAAAATATTTAATAATTAATACTATTATATCGTCTACATTGTATACATTATTAATAAATAAAGTTATCATAGTATAGTGAGCACAGACAGATTTTAAGCCCGATTTTAACATTAAATAACGTTAGTCAATATTTCAAGATGCAATCCCCCACATCCTCTGGTTTGGAGTGTTAGTTTATAGGTATAGACACGAGTCAGCAACCCTGATCCACGAGAATCATAGTCTCTGCAGGTTTTCAATCCATCTCACCCTCTTACAAATTTGATTGAACCTCTTATTCAGTATCTCACCTGATTGTATCAGGTGTAATCAGATGCTAATTGAGTGGTACATCAAAAGTCCACAGGCGACCCTCTGGGAACAGGGTTTGTCAATCCTGGGTTAAAGAATGGTGGAGTGGTTTGGATAGAAAATGAACTGTTCTCAATATCACCCACATAATTTTATCGGATTAGGTTAGATTTGAATTATTTCACTTGTATTCTGCAGCTGATTAGCCATTGTCTCCTGAAGAAAAATCCCAAAATGTTTTTTTTTCTCACACTCCCTCTATATACTACTAGATCAAACACAAAAAGATCTGCCAAAAAATTATGTGAAAAATGTTTGGCAAACTTTTTCACAGTACTGACTTTTTTGACCTTGAAACCACCAGGATACATTTCAGACTCATGTTGACCTGAAACATATTTTTGTTACTTGATACACTGCTGGTACAGTGCATAATTAACAACGTGTACACTATTTTGGTGTACTTTAGCACAAATCTTCATAAGCTAAGCTGTCGTGCATCTGCAACATCTACTAAATCTATTGATTCTGTACAAGCACATTGTTTTTTTCTTGTTACTGTAATTTATACATTTCCTGTTATCTGAAATAATATTTTCTCTCTCATTTATTTTCCATTGAATTAATATTACCATGATCCTAGAGGTTGATGGCACCCTTGATTGACCAGCTCAGAAGATGCATCAGGAGGCTGAAATCCCCTTCCACAGAGGAGGACAACTGCGAGACTGCCCCACTGCTTGGTACCCCCAGGCCTGCCTCAGAGAAAGCTCTACGCTCCATCTTCCCAAACAATGGTCCTCTGAACAAATACCCAGAGAACAAAATCAGGACAACAAAGTACAGCTTGCTCAGCTTCGTGCCCAAAAGTTTATTTCACCAATTCATCAGGTGATTGTAAGAAATGTAAAGGAAAATCTACAGGTGATGCTGAAAACGGACAAAAATCTCACATGGCTTACTATTTTCAATTTGGTTGCTTGGCAGAAGCATTTATCCAAAGCTACTTACAAATCTTAAGCTACAGAACCTTCCAAAAACTAGCCAGCTGTAACTTTTTGCTTTATTTCTTTATTTTCATGTGGATAGTTTGCAACCAAGTCCACAGAAAAATGCTAAATTCTATAAATTATTAATTGCTGACGAGATAATCCTAGTATGTTGGGCTGCAGGACTATTGACCGATCAGAGTTTCAAGGGGCGTTCATTAATTTAAATTAACTTTCCCGCAAGGTTCTAATTTGCCTGCAAAACTCTGGATTATGCATATAAATTAAAGATATTAATGTCAACTGCTGATTTAAGACACAAGTTAAATATATAATTAACAACTCCAGAGTTTGGATATTACTTAAATAAATATTTTTATATTTTTATACGATTGATTCAAGATTTATTTTAGAAGATATTTAGTTTATCTTTATAAATAATGGATAATTTGGGAGTTTTGATGACTATTTAAGTATGGCTAACTTTGAAATGTTTCCCTGCTTTTGTCATTGTTTCCACAGGGTGGCAAATTTATATTTCTTAATCCTGGCGATATTAAACTGGTTACCTCAAATAGAGGTGTTCCACAGAGAGATCACCATGTTACCTTTGGTGGTTGTTATTGCAATATCTGCATTTAAAGATGTCCTGGAGGACTTCAGAAGATACAAGTTTGACAAGAGAGTAAACCAAAGAAGTACTACAGTCTTTGACTGGTAAGTCATAAGTTCTTCTGTCTGAGTGAAAACATTCTTACCACTTCCAAGGGAAAACTAAGAAAAGTAGACCAGATAAATGCATCTCCTTTTTACAAATTGAAGACTGTGGATTAAGATATATTCTGAGTAATTAAGATGTACAATGCTTAGTATTGGAAGAAAAACTTATACGTATATGTTTAAAAAAGTATAAAAATATGCATGTTATTCCTTAATTAAAAAAAAAAATAGAATTTCATTTTTTAAATATATCGATACACATAACAAATCATTTGTTTTCATCTGAAATTGGGGTCAGTAATGAACACAAATCATTGAGCTTTTGTACTGACTGTTAACTAAATAGACTGAAAGACATTTGGCTTGATGATCATAACACCAATGTACAGGGTCGAGCTATGCAACCGCTGGCGCAATTCATAGTGCTAGCTGCTCGGAGGCTTATCGAAACCATTTGTCCAATTTTCATGGCATCTGGGAGTAAGCACAAAGTATGTCAGTGGTATTATGAAATTAGATAATTGCACAAAAATGGTCTGACTCGGATTACACAATAGCCAATCAGGGCTTTAAAAAGCAATTTGCCTGCGGCATGACACACTACTGTTTTTGATATGGTAGAGGAAGCATTTCAGTTACTAGCAGTTGCCCTCTTGCACACCGCAGACAAATAGATGAAAAACGTGGTGAGATGTTGTCGTTGAGTGTGTGGCAAGAATTAGAGAAGCAACACAATATTTTACTAATAATTTTGTAAGCGTTTGACAGCTTGAGTGTGACTTATACAACAGCACCATCAAAATAGCGCCTTGACTTGATAACTGCGCCAGCGTTATAAGTGGGGTTTTGTTGAACGAATTCGCAAGCATTTACACAAAATGAGCAAATCCGCTTGCATCCGTTTGCGTTTTCACTTCTCTCTTTATAATAAATAGCGCCCATTATCTCTACTGCACTTCCACTTACATTTGACACTGATCATTTAAAAAGCCTTCCTCTGATTTTGTCACCTTTTTCGCTGTACTGAAAATTGCCAGCTAAAATGAGGTCTAATAACAAGATAACAAAGTACGTATTTTTATGTGTTAAAAGGCAGTTGCATGCCTTAGGTGCATACCCTATTGTCACCACAATTGTTCTCACGTAGATGTACTAAACAGAAAATCTGGGCATTCCAGTATATGCGACAGCAGTGCTAGCTACATTCTTTTGTTTGTTGTCAACAAGTTTGCCTGATGGTTTTGGAAAGATGTTAAGCAACATTTCTGGTGTAAATGACATATTTTTAAATTGCCGTCTCCTGGTGTCAGTTCACATAAAAGGCATGTGGTAAATGCTCCGTCACCTGTGGGGAGGCATTAGGAGGTTGGTCTGAGAATAAGGCGGGTATGCTACCTGGATCACATTTGCCTGAACTTCTTCGGGAGTGAAACCTCTGAGTTCAGTTCATTCAGGCGTGTAGTTACCGCAGTGCCGGACTAGCAGACTAGCTATGCCTGCCGTTGAGAGGACTAGCATGTAAAAAGACAAGAGAGATGGGTACGTTGGGTCCCTTGGAACGCCTCAGGCAGGGCTGGAGGAGGAAAAAGACAGGAGAGGGAACGAAGAGATGTGTGGTGTCTAATCTGCCCTTTGAGGAGCTGCGGCGGAAGGACCAGCCCAATGGCCACTACCCAGACAACAACATTAAGACCACCAAATACACCATCTGGAACTTCATTCCAGTGAACCTCATCGAGCAGTTCCACCGCTTTGCCAATGTCTACTTTGTGGGCATCGCCATTCTCAACTTTGTGCCAGTTGTGAACGCGTTCCAGCCAGGGGTGGCTATCATCCCCATCTGCATCATTCTGGCTCTCACTGCCATTAAGGACGCCTGGGAGGACTTCAGAAGGTATCAGGCAGACCGTCAGATCAACAATATGTCCTGCCTAATGTACAGCAGGTACAAAGATAATCCCATTTGACATCTGCACACAACTCTCTCTTTCTTTGGTCCTTTCATCCCTATTCCTTTTTTGAATGGAGTGCTTTAATCAAAAGTCAATCTTTTTTTTTAATTTTCACTTCTTTAGTTATTCCTTGCTTTTGCTAATACTAATAATAGATATCTGTATATTAATAAAGACAGTGTGTGATAGAAGCATTTCTGAGAAGCTGAGCTAACCAGAATAATTTAGCCTTTAATGACTCAGCTATGAACAGGTTAGATGACAAAGATTGCTTCAGCGATTGTGTGTGTGTGTGTGTGTGTGTGTGTGTGTGTGTGTGTGTGTGTGTGTGTGTGTGTGTGTGTGTGTGTGTGTGTTTAGTTTTTTGTTTCTGTTGTTGAAAAGTTGTTGAAAGCCCTATGGGAGTTTTAGACCTAGAATTCCTTTTTCCCAGAGCTGAAAAGCTATATGCTATATATAAGCTATATTTCTTCTTAAAACCTCATATTTCATGCATATTTTCTGATTTGCACAAAGGCCATTTCTATGTTTCCCATTCATACGTTGGGATGCAAGCAGTGCGGTGGTCTGGAGGCTTTAACCTAGTAGGAAATTATTTATCTGAATATTATGATTTTTTTGTATGCTTTGAAGAGGTCCTTTTTGCTAATAATAGCTTTCTAAAAGGACAAACTCTTGATCGTTTTTTTAAGAACCAGTTTTTGGATTGCTCAACTGGGGGGGGGCAAGTTACGCCACCCCTTTCGCGAGTTGTGTGAGGGAGATAAGCATTTCACAGAAATAATTTGTCGAGGAGAGTGTCGGGAGAGGATTAGGAGCCAGAGAGTTTAAAGAGTTGTCTGGTGACACCTTCAGGTTAAGTAGGTCCAGTATAATATGGTTTGTGCGTGAAGCCCTGGCCCATTTTGGGGAGGTCAGAAAAGGCTCCGTCTTACAGCGGCATACAGATCGAACCTGTAAGTGTCCACCGATCATGCTGTCAATAGCACTCACAAGCTATCAGTTGGACATTCCTGTGACCTCCCTTTTTCCGGATGCACAGTTACCATTACCGTTCCTCTGCTCCGAAGGAAAAAAAAAACCCCTTGGTTTACAATTTTGTTCTCTGGTAGAGTGCTCCTGCTGGGGAGAGAGGAAATGCTTTGCTGGAAGCAGCTGCATTTGTGTCGTTGGAGACGTGCGCAGCCCGGGCCAGCGTGTTTCTGCGCCAGATCCTGTGACACAGACAGATCCTCCCCCGTTTATGCCATGCCTCTCCTGTATCCGCAGGGATATCGTCCCCTGTCATCGCACCAGACTTCCCCTGAACCGCGTTCCACGACGCTGGGGCCATATGGTGGCTCTGGCAGTTATTACCGTCGTCACACAGCAGACAACAGCCTTTTTCTGAGAGCAGAAAATACTCACACATATCATACAAACGGCATTATGTAACTTACATCCATGCATAAAGAGGTATGATGTATACATTTTTGACTGGGAGAATCCTATCATCTCAGCATAGCTTAGAATGGCTTTCGGCATATCCCCTGGTTTTGCTTGCACATATTTTGCTGTGGAAAAAAACAAGAACAGTCTGCCTGCTGTGACAGTTTATTTAGACACTGCATGAAACATAGTTTATGCATTCAATTAAAAATGTGCACCCTCCTGTTTGACCTGTCTGGCCTGCAGAACATGCAGTATGTGGAGAACGGATGAATACCTATGGAGGTGTAATATTCAACTGCTCATTAATAATAAACAGCTAGTTATAACAAAAGAGCAGTAAAGTCAGCACCTATAATGTTCTTGTGTGTTATTCTCAGCGCTCTTTTGGATATCTTCCCAGAAGGAATTTCAACCCAAAGGCATGGTAAATTGTTAGTCTGTTACTAAGATGTGAGTGTAATAAAAGAGAATGCACTATTTAGGGTCCGTTGTCATGTCATCATCCCTTCTACGTCATCATAAATGAAAGGCTCACAATCAGAAGAAGAGGTGAACGTTCGGCATGCGTTTATGACAGTGTTTTCCCCCCACAGTGCAGCTGCACAGAGGGAGAATGTCATTAGCTCCAAAGTCCCAAGGCTGCATGTGAGCTGTAAGCTTTAGCATTAACATACAGATCATAAGAAAGGTCAAAGCACCCACACTTTGCGTTTACACCTAGCAGATAACTAGCTTGATAATGACGCTCAAACCTCTGAACACATACTGTCTCACTGGTGCGTCTGTAAATATTAATGTATAATCTATTCTGGAGGATAGATTACTCACCTGAGTAATATTCCTGTTTCAATGCGAGCATGCTGATACTTATTCGATAAGCAAAGAACAAGATGACCCATTAAATCAGATTATGTATAGGTAGTCATATTGGGGCAGGCAGTCCTATTGTTCCTCTTAACTATGGACATATAGAATCCTTTCCCTCACCTGGGAGTAAGCGCAAAGTATAGCAGTGTTATGATGAAATCCTTAGATAATTGTCCTTGGTTTTTGTCTTTGCCCATGGTTAAACTCACTCTCGTTTTACAGAGACTGAGCTGCTGGTTTCTCTACTTCAACGAAGCTACTACAAATCAGTGTGAGATCTTTGTGAGAGCTACCGCGTGTCCCCTCAAAAATAAACTAAAATAATAGAAGGAATCCAGCCACCTAGTTCTACACGCAGGGTAGCGTGTCTGTCATTATCAGCACTAGCACTGAACCTGGCATTCAGCTTCATATTTGCTCATTCCAAGGTTACCACTGAGGTCTTGCATTTCAGGGGCCATATCGGTGCTTTTATCTTAGCTCTGATTGCTTAATGCCTCTTCTCCCGTGTGCTCAGACTCCGTTAGATAAGTGTAAAAATTAATGTCAGATAAATATAAGGTGCAATAAAAACATTAACATTACAGAATGAGTATATGTCTGGAATGATAATGTTTATGTAAAGTCACATTACTGGCAGGATTGAAGAAAGAAAAAACCCCACCAAACATGACTATGCTTATTAAACAGAAAACATTGCTTTAACTGCGCCCACATGTTTGATCTGCCCGGCCAGCAGACTTCAGAGGTGCACCAGGGACAAGACAAAAGAAACAGTTAAAATGACGCAAAAGGTATTGTTAAAAACAGTCAAAACAGGTTCTAAAAAAAAACCAGGTCTAAACAGAATTCTCCAACAAAAATCCCGAAACACTCTATTAACCTTTCGGTTTTACTCAACTAAGCTCCAAACGAACCATTTCCATTTCAGGTACAGGCCCCCCACTAATCAAACATGCAGCATTTTATTCTGTGACATTGCTCATTTCAGGAAAGAGAAGGACTTTGTGGTGAAGTGTTGGAAAGATTTGCGGGTTGGAGATTTTGTGAAGATAGTCTCCAACGAGACCATTCCTGCAGACATTCTCCTGCTACACACATCAGACCCCAATGGTATCTGCCATCTTGAGACAGCCAACTTGGACGGGGAGACAAACCTGAAGCAGAGGAGGGTGGTCCGCGGTATCTCCACCATGGTAAGGATTCGGTGGTGTAT
>JAOYSI010003168.1:0-15389 GCA_025775065.1 Hiodon alosoides
TCACAGACAGCCTCGATGATGTTGAGATCAGGGCTCTGTGGAGACCATACCATCTGTGGCAGAATTCCTTGTTCTTCAATCAGAAAATGAAAGAAATTTTTTTTTTGTTTGTTTTTTTACTGACACACGAATGCAGAAGACAAAAAATGAACTTGAAAGACTACATATGTGTTATAAAGCTAGGGTGCCTAAGACTTTTGCACAGTACTGTAAATCTAAAAGTTACTTTTGCGGTTCCTGTCCCGCTTTTCTTACTCAAAACAGTGGTTGTAAAAATTGGCAAGCTGTATTGTAAAAACCGTATCATATTTCACAGTTACATGTGAAAGACGACATTACATACAGAGACGCTGTTTCACTACAAGTTTCTCCCTAAAACTGGCTCAATGACTGCCAGCAAATAACACCAACAAACAATAATAATAATTACATCCCTTGGAACAGCCCACATACTCCAAAAAGCCCTAAGCAAAGGACAATAGAAGGGGCCAAGGAATCTGGAGGATTCCCAGTCAGTATTAACCAATGGAAGCTGAGAATGAACAAAGATAATAATAGTAATAACAACACCTAAAAATGCTCACAAGGGGTAAGTAATTAAAACTAATTTATTTGATTATTTCACCCTTAACTTTTCTCAGGCCACTGTGAAACCAAGTGCTTACCCTCTGCTTAGCAGGCATTCGTTGGACAGCCGCTGACCCACCATTCCAATTGGCCGAAACTTGCTAGCCGGTCTTTGGCCAGACATTGGCTGACACTCACTGGATGGCATTTGGTTAATTGCTCCCATTAGCTGATCATCTAATTTGGTAGGGGGGAGAGTGGGGAGTAGGGGGGGGGGGCTTAATATTGTTGCTCCTCATCGAACCACAGACAGGAGAAAATGATATCATACGTCAGTTTAAATCAATTTAAAACATCACTGTGTATACTGGGTCCAGGCCTGGCACAGTTTGCCTCGCAGGAGAAGGGGGCCACCAGAGCAAGGCCGTTTACATCCCAGGAGGATCCCTCGGGTCCCTCGGGTCCCTCGGGCTCCCTGTGGATCTGCAGCCGGTGTGGATCCCCCTGGATGGTTCGCAGGTCCACCAAGGACTGGGGCAAAGGGGAGAGAGCTGTGTCCCTAAGGACATTTTTTGTCGGACAGTGCACAGACAGTGTTGTGGCTCACGCAGGTACTTACATTTTAGTTTCTCCAAAGATCATTTTTACATTCATTTTGATAGGGGGAGAGTGAGTGTCTATAAATATCCATTTATAGACACTTTTACTGTAGTAATCCAGCTACGTTGCTCAACAGCTGGGGTGGGATTTGAACCAGCAACCTTCCAGTTACAAGCCTGCCACTACACCACCAGCTGCGGTTACTTCCGCAGTGAACACAAACAGAAGCCTCAGGACAGATCTCAGACATGTGGGACAGAGGTTAAACATGTGATAAAGCACTGAGGGGGAGGAGCTTCTCACCGAGCAAGCGCCGTAGGGGCAGGAGGATAACACAGCTTCAGTGCTGCTGGGCGGCGGCAAGGGGCAGGCTGTGAAAACACACAGACACAAAGGCAAACACATCAGGCCACTTCTGTGATTTGATCAGGCCTAATACGAGGTGTTTCACAATCCCTTGCCTGCCATTTCTAATCTCCACCTGACTGTGGACAGAAAACATCACTGATAAAGAATGAGACCTCAACGTTTCACAGATTATTTTTCCACTTACATTTTTTCACGGTTGGTATGGGCCCCAGAAAAGGATGATTGAAAAATGCATCTGCATAGAAAATGAGCATAGACAACCTGCATTATTCACATTCCTGTTGCATCAGCGGCATTTACTGGTCAATCATTCTCAAGAGCATTCACATCTTTATGAATTTCCTCTGACCATATTGACCGAGCGATCAAGTGACTAACCAAAATCAATGCGGTCCCTCTGGTTCTTTTGCAGCAGACCCAGCAGCAGGTGGCTCAAGTGGGGGGAGGTGCCCCTTGGGATGCTGGGATATCCACATCGAAGGAGGGTCATATGAGCATGCACAAATGCACATTAGTACATACATGCACACATAATTAATACAGCCATGTACACACGTACAAGCACACAGGTATGGAGACAAGTATACACACACACACACACACACACACACACACACACACAAACACAAACACAAGGTTAGACAGAATAAAATTCTAAACCGTAAGTGACCGAGCACCCTTTTATCTAAAAGAAGCTAACTTTATTAGTTAAAATAAAAGACGTTCCACCATGAGCAGTTTCATACCACAGGGTGAGCCAAGGTGCTCCTGTACAATACTTACTCTGGAACCAGGTGTTTGTTCTTCTCGTAAAAGATTCGCAGCTCCTGTGGGCTGTTGGCCTGCAACAAAACCACAGGATCGTTGGGTGTCTGTTAACAGACTTTTAACAGCATAGCATGCATTATTCCAACCCATCCACCTGAAAGGGCGGCTGGCCGACATGGCATTGGAACACCACCATTCCAATGCTCCACAGGTCGGCTTTGGCATCATACTTCTGGGACATGATCACCTCTGGAGCCTAGGGGCAGGGCCACAAGAGATGGCATCATTAGAACAGAGCATAGAAATGGAGTGGATATGGCCTCACAAGTTCAGGAGCTCACCCGAACGCAGACTGAGGCTATGATTTGGATTTCGCAGGGTCGAATCCAGATCATGTCAGGTGCCGATTGTGACCAGGAGAGCTCAGCAGCGGCGTACAATTTGCAGCGCGCCGCCCAGGCTGGGGTGAGTGGAAAACAGCTGGGCTTCTCTCAGCTCGTTGCTAACCAGCATCCCCTGGCCTGCAGGCTAGTTGTACCGTCCAGAGGGATGTGCCTCTCCTCCAATCAGCGCTGAACCTCTCATGCGGGCCGTGTAGCCTGCAGACTGTAAAAGAGACAGGTGGCTCGAGGGTGATTGGATTGAAAGAGACCAATCGCACTACTTGCTCACCCTCCCTTTGTGTGGTGGCAAGATTTGTAGTGACGATGCATTACCACACCTGCCGATTACAAATTACGTATTTTGTCTTCCTTTTTTTTTTGAACAACAATGGAAATATATTTAACTGAACCAATCGAGACTGCATTCACCAAGCATTCTCAATCTATCAGTTAGACAGGATTCGAAAGCTGGGTGAAAACTACAATATCATTTTTTAGGATTCAAGGAATGAGATGAGCTGCGGCACTCCTATTGAAAAGGGCAATAAGCCTGATCTGTACTAGCAAATATCCAGCTTTGTGAATGAGTTTAAAAGTTTAAACTCAGCTCGTCACTCAACTGATAAGGGACGTGCTTAGCAGTTCAAAGATAACAACAGCAATAACTGGCTCGTGTACATACACTCACCATGTACATTGGAGACCCACACAATGTGGCAGCTGTCATGTTGCTATGGAGGTATCGTGCAAAGCCAAAGTCAGCTGTGGGGCACAGAGGGCCGATCATAAACAACCGACTCACTGCAGCGGGTGACACTCCTAATAACACCTAATGCCTTAGGGCAGGACCTGCCTATTCCCGGGGGAGAGGTTACCTATCTTGATGCGGATCCCAGCTGGGCCCGACTTCCTGTGGCCTACGTATGACAACAGGATGTTCTGGGGCTTGAGGTCACGGTGGACAATGCCTTTAGCATTCAGAACGCGCATGGCCGCAGCGATCTGTTTCAGAAACCCGCGCAGCGTGTCCTCCGACAGCGTGCCGTTGACTGGGGCAAAGCAAGGGAGAGGGGGAAACATCAGCCATCTTCAATGCTGTTAGTGCTAATCATCCGACTTCTTTTGAAACTATATCACTGTGCACACAGTAATATTTCTTATAAATTATGAATGATACTATCGTATAGCTATGTCAATTGCAGAATAGTGCGCAATATTAATTTTCAAAATCAACAAAGATTCATGAAGAAAGAGCATTATATCCAAACAAACAAGTATGTAGCAACTTCTGGAGATTGTTTCATTTACTAGAGCAATTAAAACACCCAACACCTTTTTTGGGGAGAATTACTTGGATGTATAAATTAGCAGATTTTTTAACTGTACGTCACTCAGAATAAAAATGTCTTGAAGTAAACCAGTAACAATAATAGCTAAATTGCAGGCCTTTTCGTGGTCATTACTGAATCTACAATGGAAACCTGTCCACCAGCAAAAGGAAGGTTTCACATCTTTTCACAGGGAATTATGGGAATTATTGCAAATACCTTGCAAATAGTCCGCCAGGTCGCCTCCATTGCAGTACTGTGGGAAAACAAACAACGTTATCAAACCACAATACTGTCTCCCACACAACCCATGTCGCTCATCAGGGGCCAGAGACGAGGTCGCAAGTATGACACATTGCCTGCCTTGCAAACACGTTTTCTGAAATACAGGCTCTGAAGTCATTAAGCACCTGAACTGTCTTTTTCTACCCCTTGCATAATGCAGTCCTCCCACAGACAGAGGCAGGGAAGTGTGCTTTCTCTTCATTCAATCTCTCATTTGGGTTTTTACTTTGTGCTTTAGAGGAAAGGTCCAACTGCCTATAACCTCATCCTGGCGTTCACAATTTACTGTTGTAAAAAAGAGAGTCGTTAATTTGGTCTGAATGGCCTACTCTGAGCCTTGCCAACAAACAAACTCTGCACTCACATCCGTACTAGTGCATTAAAAGAGTTGACTTTCCACATGGATGTATGTGCATATACAGACGCATGACATACATGACAAGCAAGACGAGGACTCCAGTCACAAGACACACAGGGTGAAAGGGGAAGGAAGTGAGAAAAGGAGGACATTGTGATCGCACGTGCAGACCACCACCCACCCCACCCCACCCCAACCGCCTATTGCCCCACTTTACCTCCATGACCAAGAACACAGAGCTGGCCGTTTCCTGGAAGAAGAGAGATCACTTTTTTTAATGATTTGTCACATTTCAGTTTGGGAAAAATATAATCAATTTTAAAATCCAGCCGTGTAAAATGTTTTTTAAAAACTGCAACACATTTGGTAGTACAAATGCCAGTAGCAAACCTGTTAATGGGTATTGCCTGGCAGTGTTAGAGGTTGGTTCTGCTACTGAAATGCTTAAGAAGAACCCTAACATTGGATGTAATCACATACCAAAACCCAAGTCCTTTTCTCTACATTTCACATTTACATTACATCTCTACATTTGGATTAAAAAGAAAACCTACTTGGACATCATAAAGAGCCACAATGTTTTCGTGTTGAAGTTCCTTTAAAAGAAAAAAAGACATGATATTGTGATTACACTAGAGCACAAATATAGCCTAATAATAAAAACTATTGGCATATAAATTTCTCTGAAAGAGACTACACTACACAAAAACCACACAAAAACCTTTTTTTTTGTAACCTAAACTTTGTAACTTTAAATTAAAAAAGCGAACAAATCTCTAGATCTCCAAGTTTACCTGATTCTCTCGCTCACCTTGAGTATCCTGATCTCCTTGGCCAACAGGACCTGAGACTTTGGAAGGTTCTTTTTAGTAATGCTTTTTATGGCCACATCCCAGTTGGTTTTCTACAAAAATGGATTTGGAATGGAAATGGAAAGATGGCAGGAGGGAAGAGTTGGGGGTGGAAAGGAAAACCACCAGTGAGCATACAGATTATCCAAATCAGCTACTGACCCTTCCCTATCAGCAACCGGTCATTACGAAGTCTTGCATACTGTTTACATTCCAGGGTTTTCCAAGAAAGCTTCACGTAACAGTTTTATTTTCAATTGCCAATTTTTTGTGTGTTTTCTCTCCGATTTGGAAATGTGAGTTGAGCTGATGCAGCTCGCCTGGTAGAATTCTGCCACCACACACAGGGGTTTCTTACACACTCTACAGACTACAGCCTGCAGTGAACGAGAGGCGCATCGCTCTAGACGGCACAGCTCATCTTCAGGCCTGCTGATTTCACCCACCCCAGCACTCTGCCATTGTGTTCTGCCGGTCACAATCAGCCAATGACACGGGTGGATTAAAATCACTTAACATGAATGACTCATTTAATCCTCCCTTCTGAGGTGTGAATAGGGCACCATCAGAAGCTGCACCCAGAATATTTTAACAGCTATAAAGTGTATAGCTGATTTATCTCAGAACAATGGAGCATATCACGCTAACTTCGTGAAAACATTGTTTGTTCCATGCGTTATATGAATTATGTGTTGGACACATATCGATATATCCTTTTTTCCCACTAGCCTAGCAACATACAACTGTTATTTTAAGCATAACTTTATTTTGTTGTAATGCATGTTGAAACTCAAAACACTTGTTAATATAATTTTAATTTTTTTTTTCCAGGTTTGGCTTGATAACACACTTGTTTGTGTAATCAATGGCATTCATTTTTATTAATTTTAAGAGTATATGTGGCATTTTGTGCATTTTTAGGCTCTTGGTCCTGTCAGAACCGCTAAACAGGCCTCTGATGAAGGGCTCGGAATGGTAGGGCAGACTAAGCCTTATGATAGGACAATTTCAGCCATATGATTTGAACGAATCTTTTTAGTTAACCTCAGGATCCGATTCACCATCCGATTCAGTGATCCGAATTTCTTTGCTTGTGTGTGCAGCGACTGGCTAGCAAGGAATCCACTATGTTAGGCATTTTGAGCAAGGTCCGGGAAGAAAACACACAAAGCGCAATGATTATCCTGTCAGGCCGAGAAAAAAACTTTTTTTTTGTTGGCTAGTAGGCAAATGCGAGATAATAAGTAGGACATAATTAATGTTTAATACTTTTTTTATATCTGTCATCACAACAAAACACCTGACATTGAAGGACCATGCCATAATGGCTAAACTCTGACTAGGTAATGAACGAGTTCGAGAGAAGGTCCGAAAGCAGACATACTACAGCAAAAGATCAAGAGTTAATCTTGTATCAGCTTCGACTGCCTTGTGAACCATATGAGTCTGAACAACTAAAACAAATTAACCGTCTTGTGATGCTTTACCTGACTACGTTCTTATATTTAATTATCTTAACAGTTATGTCAATGTGACAACATTGTGACAAATGTTGTCAAAATGCAGACAAATGTGACAAATGTTCTGTCAACAGAACGGCAACAAAACTGAGGATTTCACTGTTGGATTCCTGAAAATTAAACCATTTTTTGACATTCAAAAGATGTAACGGAACAAAAACAAAAATGATAACAAAACAATATAATTCATAGTGAAAAATTTAAATATATATATATGAAAACATGTAAATTATGTATAGACATATGTAATTTATGGGGTCGTAGCTTTGGGGTGTACAAACAACACTTTGTTACTAACGGATTGGTTATGCAATTCTGACAGGATAGCAACAAAGTGCAGAGAAGGGTGGGGTAAACTATAATTTAAGCTCAGAAGCATCCGGATTCGAAGAGACACGCAGAAGGCATAATAAGCTATGGGAAGCGGTCCTTCGTGTTGATCACCAGTCGTCTCCATTTCCGAAAGTACTCTCCAACAGTAACATCTCACAAGAAGACATCTCCAGAGATGATAATATAATATTGTAATACTGATAGGCCTATTGATATCATGAACAGGGGCGGTAATGCACTGGTTCATCCAGTTTTCTCGAACAGAACTCATGACATTATACTGACAAGCGCGCATCCCTGGCGCGACTACCTTCTTTATATCTGGATGAAGGCTTAAATAAGAACACGCACAAAGCATGAGGTACCGTACGGTTGCATATAACCACGAGCCGACGGAACTCGACTTAAAGCATGGGGATACTTGCCTTTCTGTGTCGCCCCCTGAACACCACGGCGTAGGCTCCGTGTCCCACTAGGTCCTTCTTTCTGTATTCAAAATCCCCAACCGTCTCCATTTCCGACAGCACTCCTCAACAACAATATCTCACCAAGATGCTATTCCAATTTGGTATCTTCAGAGACGGCAATACGATATTATGATGCAGTCAATTTTCCCGTAGCAGGCTAATGTGCCATTGATGCCTCTTTTGGGTTGGAAGGACAAAAGTTCGCTTCATCTTGCAATGGACGGAATTATTGTTTCTTGGGATAATGGTCCGTTCTAATTCGAACAAACTAAACGCACTAATTGCAATGTTCATTAAATCACATTACGTTAGCCACCCCTCACTGGGATATTTCAAATAATATTTAAGCACTCGTCTCTTACGTGTAACGATAGCAATGTCCAATACTTTCAATTGAAACTATTTTCAAGCTATATGGTTTCATATATGTTAAAGAAGGGTCTATATTTTAAAAATGTTTATAGACCCTTCTGCCCGAAGTATATTACTGCACCCGTTAAGAAAACGGTATGCACCAAATTCTGTCAGTGGGTCAGTCTTTGAATACCTATAATTTCTGACCCAGATAAACACACACAAACGCGATTCTTACAAGACCGGCTTCTAGCACCGTAATTAACAGACCAGTCTCTCTTAGAAGATGTCGATACATGTTTTCTTTCACTTTTTGCGGTAACATTATATCTAATTCCTTTTAAACGGGCCTGATCGTTTTATCGGTTATCCATTTCTGATTGCTCATGCCTTGCCTCCTATGTAAACAAGGCTCTTTATTTCCCACGCCCTCTTCCTTCTCTCTGTCGCTTTTGAATGTTTCTCAAAATGAGAAAAAAAAACAACCTGGATATAATTTGCCAATTTATATGTAATTATATTCACATGATAAGTACCATTAAAAAAACAAAACAGATATGATCGTTTTTTTAAATCTTATTTTTAACCCAGAACACAGCCTTATTGTTTTCTTCTGTATTAGTGATCAGAGGTCCTTACTAAAGCATTTTAACTCAGTACATATAAGCACATATCCTCACGAACAGATGTTTAGTCTTGTTTCTTAATATCAAGACAACGTTACAGATATAAGACAACGCGCGGAAACAAGCATAAATTAGGTTTAAATAATTTCTCAGATTGCGAGTTATTGAAGGGAAGAAAAAAGACAAAGGATTATTTTTTCCTTTGCAGTACGTTGCTTCGCAAAACGGTTCGCTGACTGTAGGTGCGGGACGCAACTGCTCGCGTAAGAGGCGAATGGAAACACAGTTACAGCGTTACAAGTCAGGGGGAGACAGCCTTAGCCACCGATACATTTAGACCAATTATTAAAGACTCTTTTACATCTTTTAAATCCGCTGCTTTCATTAATTATTCAGTGTTTGCTTTCAATGGAGTAAGAACCACTCTGTACAGCCGCGCAATCTGACACTGTTCCCCTCACCTAGCGGCTGATACGACGCAAACCCCGGTAGGATGTATTGCTGAGGCACAGGTACTAGGGAAAAAACAGCAAAGAACGCCAAAGGGGGGGTGGGTAATTAAACAAAGAGCCGAAAACCATCTCTTCAATTGCTCACCATTGAGAACTGCTAACAGCGCCAGTTATCTGCTCCTTTTCCGATCAAGGTGTTGCTTTTAACTTTTAATCCATGCAAATGGTAGTGGGCTGGTGCAGGCAGAGCACAGCGAAAAATAATAGGATAAATACATTTGAAGACAATTTTTAAAATTTTTCCAAACTCTTTTAACTGACCGATTTAATGTGTTTTCTCCAAAAAGATTTGAACACAGTAGGTAAACGTATCTCAAAACAGGCCAAAGTTTTCGAAAATGTATAACTTCACTACCTCCACATCTCTTTATGCACACAAATAAAAGTTTCTATTTAGCTATTAGTTTATGAAGCATTTAGATCAAGTGAGTTAATTTTGATATTTTTAATTTTAATCTGATAAATAAGGTGGACAAAATACAATTAGCTGGATAAAGCAACTAACAAACATGATCTAATTTAATGCCCAGTTCGGTTTATTAACTCGACTTCTATTAATATGTCAAATTAACTAAATGTAACGAATTTTACAATTGTAAAACTTTAAAAATGAATGTGAAAATTCCATTTCACATCTCAAATCTCACTGGAATGTATCAATAATATCCACTGAAATGGCACAACACACTACCCCAGCGTAGCAAAGTCAAACCAGAAATAAATCCTTATATGAAGCCTATAATTATTCTCTCATAATGCGAATATGATTTTTTGTTGTTGAATTACAAACAACTAAAACTAACTTTCAATTTCTGACATCGTGATTAGTTCATGTTTGTGTTCGACAATAATAAATTATAATAACCATTACTAATTGACAGGAAGTAGTGTATTGGGATCCATATACGAATCAAGTATAACCATTTTGTTTTGGTTTTTTACAGTTTTTACACCGCGCATACTCATTACAAAGGAAATCATACGATTAAAATTCATTATAATTAAAAAAAAAGAGGATACGCGCTTTTTTATCCACCCCTGTTAATGGCTATTATCTTAAACTGTCTTAAGTAGAAAAAAAACAACATGACCCATTAGGCCGACTTGAAGTCAGATATCCCAATCGACAGAAAGCTAGACATGCGTGCGACGTATTTAAGTCTCCAAGTTCTTACACCCTGAAACAATACAAGTGACTGCGTATGACACGATCCGGACAATATACAATTGACTTGTTTTTATGTGTTTTTTATGCACCGAAAGAGGTTACCGGTCTGAAAGGATGTACCACAGACACGAACTCAGTTCCTGCTACAAGTCAATGCTCACAGAGGCGCGAGGCTTCCCAGAAAACGTTTTAGGATGCGGCGACGTTCGTGTGGGTCTGGAGCGAAAAAAAGGGCCATCCCAACCTCAAATGGATCAAACGGTCACCTCGTTAGCAGCCCAACATTGTCTGCCAAGACAACACTTCAAAGACGCACGTAGGTGTGGCGCGACAGATAGTTAACAGTTACCGTGAAAGGGGCCTTGAGAGGGTGTGACGCGTCACCTAGAGACGCGTAGAGACTACAGAGTATATAAACTCCAAGCTCCACACAACATAATTGCGTGGTAGTCACAGGGCCTCTCGATTTGGAGCGGTTTACAGAAATGGAATACACCATGAGCACGTTATTTCCCCAGCTCTGGCCTACTTATCCTGAATTTAGGGAGCAACCAAGCAAAGGTGAGAATTTTCAGGTTTATCCCATTTATTATTTATTTATTTATTTATTTATTTATTAACCAAAAAAGCTTACAGAAAACTTTATATCATTTTAAAATTTATTTTAATTATTTTATTTTATTCATAAATATTCATTACAAATGGCTTTTCCTGTGAGAAAATGAAGAGACCAACAGAGCCAGGACAAGATTCCTGGGACTGAATGCATGCCAATACACAATTTCTAAATATCTGAGCCTATAGATGCAGTTTGGTGGACGAAAGGCATGCGTTTTGCAGTGTAATGTATGTTAATCCCTTTTATTTTTATCTTTGGAAGAGGGTTGCCTGGGATTCCTACGAGGGGTGCATAGGGCGGCACAGAAGCGCAGGAAGCGCACCACTTTCAGCAAAGGCCAGCTGGGGGAACTAGAGAGGGCCTTTGCCCTCACTCACTACCCGGATGTCAAGCTAAAGGAATCGCTGGCCGCACTCACAGGGCTTCCAGAGTCCAAGATCCAGGTATGTTCTTAACCTATTGTTGCTTATTGTCAGCTGGACTACATACACATTGTATGAATTTAGTAATACGGGTATGGAAAATGTGGCTAGGTGTTATTACTTAAAAAGGTTATTGTTCTGTTCTCTTCAGGTCTGGTTCCAAAACCGCCGTGCACGCTACTTCAAAAGCAAGAAGCAGATTGCAGGCCCTCAGCCCACAGCTGTCCCCCTGCCACCCGTATTGCCCTCCCCTGGCATGCCTGAGTCATCCAGGATTGCCCACAGTTTGGAGGTGGAAAACCAGTTCTTAGACCCTGTGTTTAGCTCTCCAACATCGGCTTGTTTGGCCAAAGACTGTGCGCCCACTAACTTGAATTTCGGGGCACAGGCCGAGTTCTTGAGTAGTAGATGCCCGGTCAGCGATGCCCCCTGGGAGTTGGAAAGTGCTTTGCAGCCCTGCAGAAACACTCCTGCTTGGCAGGCGGGCAGCAGCACCCCTTACACACAAGAGAAAGTGGACAGATGTGCTGCCTGGGATGAGTGGCACAGAGAGCATTCTGAAGTATCCCACAATATGACTGGTCAATCTGTACCAGCCAAGAACCAGCCACTGCAACACCATCACCAATACAGCAGGGGGAGCCAGCAAGCAGAGGGCCATGACGATCTACCTGAGCTGTGTTCCTACGTCTACAAAGACTTTAATTTGACTGATTTGGAGTTTTCTGCTGCTTTAATAGATTATCTGCTTAACTGATTTTCATGAAAAATTGTTAGTGGAAATATATTACAATCTTTGAATCTCTTTATTATATGTATAATATATCAATGATAAGGTGTACTTAGTAAATTATCTCTTTATTCTATTTTGGCACTTGGAAAGTGCACCTAAAATAAGGACACTATGTATCTGCTATGTAAGAATTATTTCCAAAAAACATTTTTTTTTGATTGGAATTATCTTGTTCTTACAATTGTTTATTGCAATAAACATGAACTTTTAAAAATGAACTGTTTGGTGCGCTGTAAAATTTTAGCAGGAGGAGAGTAATCCCTTGCAATTACCAGACATTCCCATCCTCTTCTGTTCAATTGCTAAATAATTTAATTTAGGAGAGCTGTTGTTTTAAATGGATTCAGATTCACTATACCGGTTCACATAATTTATTTAAGGTGAGTTTTGAATTGACCTATATTCTTTAAGAATGGGGGGCTGGAAAGTGTAATAAAATTATGAGAGCAAATGACAGCACACCAAACACTGGTTTAAAGCCCAGCATTGTTTGTTGCAACAAGAATCAGTTTAAGACTAAAATGGGTTTAACGATTACGGAATAAATCAGGTTTAAATCCGACCTTCACAATGTCCGCTGAAATTGACCCGTAGAGACTTTATGGAGTCCACTGTGTGGTCACAGGCTTAGATGATAAAAGGGAAAAATTGTCTGAACTTTCCCAGCTGATCACCCTCTAGCAGTTTCATTCAAGAAAATACATCATGAGACAACCTCGCTGACCTTATAATTAGGATTTCTAAACGAAGGGGAAGGGACGTCATTTCATAGTTTAGAGGTTTATCATACCCAAACAAATCCAGATAACGTGTAATTTATGTCTTGGCCATTGTGCTCAGCTCAATTGTTTTACCTAGGTTTCCCCAATACAAACGTTCTTCCTGTTGTTCTTTGGGGCCAAGCCCTCCACCACCACTCATATCTATACAAGAAAGTGAGAGCATAGATATAGACTTGCTCGTAGCATGTATTCTGATGTTGTGTAGTCAAACGGCCGTCCTCGCAACATAGTTTTTAAAACTATAACAGCTCTAACACCTTTTCAACTGCACAGAAAACACAAAGCATTTCAGTCAAAATTAGTCCCACAGTAGGCTCATTACAACTGTGCAATTCAGCATTGTCAGTGTTGGTAAAACACAATTAGGTCTGACTGCCTAATAGTTAAAATGAACTAAAACGTTGGTGGCAGAAACAACTTGAACTTTAGCATACTGCAGCTAGAGAGGTGGGTTAATGACCTTGAAATGTCCTTATCACACAGTAGGGTGAAGCATTAACATACCAATGTCCAATCAAAGCAAACCTCAGAAAGGTGCCGTCCTGCCAAGGGTTTCATAGCTCATACGTTTCGGGTCGGTTTGGGTTAGGATTTTATCTTTCTCGTCTGTGTAAATATTATTGATTGGCTGTCTCCTAACCTTTCCATAGGGGAAGGAGAGTACATCAGGGAGTCACAATCTCACTGTGTGTGTTATTCAATACTCATAACTGATTTGAATTTAGTCACACAAAATACAATGTTGAAAATCACATGAAAGTTCATTACTGGGGAAAAAGGAAAATATATGTAAATTTTAAAAGTTAAACAGTAACCAGTTCTCTCTGTATATATTTTAAAGCATGGTTAATGTAGATACCACATTTAAAAAATGTTTCTAAGTATTTTTCTTCTTTGATTGGAAGGATTCAGCAGTTCATTTCTTCTCTGCTTCTGGTTTGTCTTTGCAGCCTAGCCAGTACTTGGCAATCGATCTTGGGTATGGTGGGTAGGCAAAATCAATTCTTTTGGTCTTTAAATCCACTCGATAATATTTATCTGCAAAAAGCAAAAAACAGAATGAATTAAATAATCCTCTTTTTAATGATTTACTGAGTAACCATTTCAAACTTACATTCTTTAAACTAAACTAAATTTTAAACTTTTAAACTAAATAAAGAATATTAAAATCAAAATTAATTAAAGGCAAATTTCACCCTGGGTTTTTTGTGATCATATCTGAGGGATTTATAGGTCAGTGAGATTAGTTTAACGTATAATTGGCCACAAAAGGGCGGGACTGCATATTTCTTGAGCCGAACAAGACCCTATGACGCCTTCTAGTGTTAGGAGGGAGATTGCAAGATTAATGTCCTCCTGCTTTGATAACAAAGAGCTTTGATAACTAGCCCAAGTTTTGGGGCACACCTCATCTACCTAGTGGGGTGGTATCTATGATCTCTATGAATGCCGGACCTTGTGGTTCTATTAGCAGATTAATACCCAGGAAATCAATACTTCTGGAATCTTCTGGTGAAATGTAAATATGCTCATTATAGATTGTGGAGATGAGATTTTTTCATATTTATGATAAAAACTTAATGTTGTCATCATTAGTAATGATTACGTATGTGAAATGAGATCCCCCTTTAAATACATCTATCATCTTCATTGCAGAATACTTGGTAATTATTATACATATTGCATTTCCACTTTCATACCACTTTCATGTTCTTCATGAATATATTTACCAATAAAAAAATACTATAACATACTCTTGGAATTCTCTTTTATCAAACTAGGAATACAATTATAAACAATTTATATATATATAGACGGGTGACAAATGAAAGGAAAAACCAACATGACGAGTCTCAGTAAGGTGTTGGGCCACCACAAGCTGCCAGATCAGCTTCAATGCGCTTAAATTGGGTTGAGATCTGGTGACTGCGAAGGCCATAGCATATGAGTCACATCCTTTTCACACTCATCAAACCACTCAGTGACTTGTGACTTGTGCCCTGTGCCCTGTGGAGGGGGGCACTGTCGTCCTGGAAGAGACCACTCCCATCAGGATAGAAATGTTTCACCATGCGACAAGGTGATCACTCAGAATAACCTTGTAATGTTTTGCAGTGACCCTTCCCTCTAAGGGGACAAGTGGACTCAAACCATGGCAGGAAAATACTCCCCACAGCAAAACATCCTCCAGACTGTAGGTTTTTCCTTTAATCACCATCTGTGTGTGTGTGTGTGTGTGTGTGTGTGTGTGTGTGTGTGTGTGTGTGTGTGTTTAAACATATAT
>JAOYSI010003170.1:0-15383 GCA_025775065.1 Hiodon alosoides
CCCCCCCCCCCCCCCCCCCCCCCCCCCCCCCCCCCCCCCCCCCCCCCCCCCCCCCCCCCCCCCCCCCCCCACCCGAAGTCGGGTGGGCTGAGAGAAAAAGGGAGAAAGATCAGAGGAAGCTGATCTAGGGAGCGAAGAGGGGATTGTGGGGCGAAAAAGGCCCCCTTTTCACCCCTTTTTCACCCCTTTTTCATCTGCCGTGGTCTACAGGCAGCCCACCCCTCACACTCGCTGCACACCGGTGAGAGGGGAGCTCCCACAGAGACCAGAGCTCACCCCCAAAGCTAGTGACAAACCTCAGGCACTGGCGCATCGTTTCAAGGTCACACCGGATGGCTGAGGCTAGAACATCCACAGGATCCACAGCTTCACCAGCCTCATTTTAAAGCCCTTCAATGCTTTTAACTTTTAAGTCTTTGCCATCACCCTGATGACTATTTCTGTTTGTCTGGCTTTGTAAGCTCCTATTTTAAGCAGTGCACCATCATGTAAGTGTACGAAGCTCTAATTTGGCCAATGTTGCAACTGTGGTTTTACTCAATCGAGAAACCACTAAAGACCCACGAAAGAGTGGATGACTGACGGTTACAAGTTAATGATTCATTCTCGAGACCTTGGAGGTTGAAGTTAGAATTAGGAAGAATCTGAGATAGGGATAAGGTGCCCGTTGGGTTCAATAAAACTGCAGGATGTCGTATCTCTTTCCTTGTGGCAGTTGTATACATTGCAGAGCAGATGTCATAAGTGCCGCCAATTCAGATTCCATGTCCAGGAAACAAAAACTCTCCGGCGGTGCGGAGTTACGTGAGTGGGATGGAAACCGCAGCAGAGCCACACGCAGGTCGTCAGCAATTATTCTGCTATTGTCATTCGCCACGCCACATGTTCCGTAAAACCTGTGGTTGAATTTTTTCTGTGGCGGAGGAGACCACTCAGCTGACATGTGGCCACACTGTCAGCAGTGATGGCAGATGGGAGGCAGAAACAAATGGGCTCGAAATGACAGGGCTACTGAACCGGTGTACCGTTCAATAGTTTTACACAAGGATTCTCTCCTAAAGGAAATTATTACTTTTCATACGTCTCTTCATACGTCTCACCGCTACTATAGACACTTCCTCGTAGATAACCCCCTCTTGAGGAAATCCGATGCACACATAGATATAGAGAAGACCTTTGTACATCTGAGTATCTTAATCAGTTTATTCCACACTTATTTATATATACATTTCATTGTCTGGAATGTGTTTTTCCCCCCTGGATATCAGCATTTTTTTTGTAAAATGATTCACAAGTATCAGCAAATGAGGAACATTATTTAATAAGTGCCATCTGTGTACATAGTTGCTGCAAAATTGATAATGCAGGGGGGCCACCTGTGGAGGATGAGGGTACATGCTATTGTAATGCATTGTAATGGCCATGCAGTCATTAGATCATTGTGGGGTATTTTTTGTTCTGGGCTTTGATGGACAGGGAGCAGCAACCTGCAGCAGAGAGCCGGCTCCACCGGAGGGAGGTAAATGCCTCAGATGTTTCTTCACCCCCAGCACCATGCTTAACAGCCTGCGGCAACCTGATCAGGAGTGGTAGCTACTCCACCTCAAAGCTCGTCCTTGTGTCGTGATGCACAGATGGGATGTATGATCCGACTGTTTGCCACATCCTTCTGATTTGCAAAGACAAGAAATATTTTTTTTTAAAACTGAACCTGTCCAACGTTGACTCGCAGAACAACCATGCCATAAGTCTTCCTTCAATTGACAAAATTAATCACTCATTAACAAGAAATGGAACGAATACTCTCATTTGGACCTATCCAGTCTTATCCAGACTTCTCAATTAAACTGGTTGGAATTGGTTATCAATCGTTGTCTGTTGGAAGAGTAATCTCAGGAAACCATTGTCCTCATTCTATGGGCCTCTTTCTGCGTACCGCCTCCTCCCAGTAATTGAAGGAACTAAGGTCCCGTGTGTGCCTGAGGTTCTGGGAGTGAAAGGGAACAGAGGGAGGCTAGGGAACACTTTAGGGACTCCTGTAAGAGCTCACCTTATCTAGTCCGCTATTTAAATAAGCGTTGATGTGGAACAGATGGTGCTATTTTAGAAATGGTGATACACTCCACTGAGAAAGAAGAATGCCAGAGGGGAAGCGAAGTTGGGAAACCTTACGTGACATCGTCTACCTCTTTATACCATTGGTATTCATGGTAAGCATGCCCAATATACCCATGCTTTCATGCAAAGCTAGGTCTAACATGAGAAAATCTCAGCCTTGATGATGACTTCATTGGATATATGATCTACGACAGCCACATAGATTCATTTTTTTGACCAAAAGAGTTTTATTGGGTTTTCAGATGTTGCATGATTGGTTTAATTTAAAGGTGTAAACTGCTTGTCGCATATCACCTTCATTGTCCATCAGCGCTGTGAGGTGACCTTTTAGTGAGTTATGTGGATAAGTAAATGTGTGAGTGCAGTTGTCAAACCAGTGAGGGACACCACTGTTGTCAGACCAGTGAGGGATACTGCAGTTGGACCCCTGAGAAAGGCACTCCACTGGAACTGCTTTGGTACAGATCCAGCTGAATAATGGAAAGTGAAATGAAAGAATCACCAATAGGTTATTTCCCTCATGAACCCAGAAATATCTTAGCAGATATGTCAAATCTCACAAGAGCTTATATGAATCTTCAGACAAACAGAGACTGAGCAACCAAGGCTCAGTACTATTTCACTTTTTTTCCGTTTGTGTACTGCTGAGAGACTTTATCTGTACAAAAGCGATTGTTTTGTTGTAAAAAGTTTGTTAGTAATTGTATTTTTGCTAGCTAGTCTAACTGCCACATTGTGTGTTTGCAGAAGCCAGGTCTAGCATTTCTTTGTCTGTCTCTTGTTGCTACAGGCATTAATGAATAAAATCTGTCTTTGCTTGTTTACAAGGACAACAAAAGCAAATGTAAAACTGACATTTAAACAATTAATTCCTGTAGCAACAAGGGCGGTGGTCTCAGACCAATTCTCGATCTCAGCTAGGTTAACCTCTACCTGAGCCGTCGGCAGAGTTGGCCATGAGGCAGCTGTCTCAGTCCATCTGTTCAGGAGACATGACCTTTCTTTCATGTCCCCATAACACCAGAGCACAGAAAGTGACAAAAAGGGATATGATCACCACAAATACCTCAAACTACGGTTGGGGTGGTGTTTGGATTGCATTGGCGCAGGTGCGCATAAACCTCTGGAGCTGCAGACAGTATTTTTGAGCCTCCAGTCCTTTATAGAGAAGATGAGGAGAATACATGTGCTTGTTAGGATGAGCAGCACAACGGTGGTTTCTTACATAAAGTCTTGCATGATGTAACCCAGTCTCCAGCGTCTAGTTACAAAGATTCTGGTCTAGTCACGCGTCTATCTCTTATTGCTCCCGGCAGTCCTCATGCCAGGAGTGATAAAGATAGCCACAGATATCTTGTCAAGAGGAGCTCTAAACAGAACCGAATGGAGGTTACACCCTTAGGGTGTGAGCCACATTTGGGACAGATTTGGGTTGTCAAAGATCAATATCTTTGCCTCCTAGGAGATGACTCTCTGCCCACTCTGGTTCTCCATATGAGACTAGGATGTCTGGACATAGATTCATTTGCACAAAATTAGCCAAAGTGCCTCCTTTACACGTTCCTTGTGCCGATTTCTGCCGATACTGCCTAGAGAAGATCAGGCAGAAACATCTTGCAGGAAGCGTCGCGTGGGCCCAAGAGAGTTCTATTTTCATTATGGATGCTGCTCCTGTGAAGCCTTCCATGAAAACTGTCCAGTCGCTGCTACTTTCTTAGTTAGATATAGGGCACCCTTTGACATCCCAAACCGTCCAGCATGCACATGTGATTTTGGCCTCTGAAAGGCTCAAGTTAGGCTGTTTGGACATTTTTGATTGACACCATAAAGAACGTTTGGGCAACCTCCACTAGTTCCCTCTTCTCTGGCAGTGATACTGCAGTTCTTACAGAAGTTGCTTGATTAGGCATTGTCATCTTTTACACTGAGGGTTTACTTGGCAGTGATTTTCAATTGCCACATTAGAGTGGACCCATTTTCTGGCAGGACAGTTCTTGTAGAATCCGAGAATTGGTGTCCTTCATCCTGTGTAGCCACTGGAGGGGAGCATGGTCGAAGAGAAACCGGCGACCCAGGAGATAGGCCCCCACCTAAGAGGAAGCCCAGATACCGTACCTACCTCCGCCCAATCGCACATTTGCCTGGGTTCGCCGTGAGACCAGCCCCACGCAAAGCACCCAGGACCGCCCACAAGTGCCGCACATGCCGTTCCCAATCGTTACTGTAAATGACAATGTCATCGAGATAGGCGGCGGCATACTCACAGTGCGGTCGGAGTACTCGGTCCATGAGCCTCTGGAAGGTGGCTGGTGCTCCGTGAAGCCCAAAAGGCAAATTGACAGATTGGTACAAACCAATCGGAGTGGAGAAAGCCGTTTTTTCCTTGGACATCGGAAACAGGGGAATCTGCCAATAGAACCTTAGTCAAATCCAGTGGCGTGTAAAAGCGAGCAGTGCCCAGCCGATCCAACAGCTCATCCACCCGAGACATGGGATAAGCATCAAACTTCAAAACTGCATTGACCTTCCTGTAGTCAACACAGAATCTCACCGACCCATCCGGTTTAGGAACCTACACCATCGGACTGCACCAATCGCTGTAGGATTCCTTGATTACTCCCAGCTCCAGCATTTTCTCAGTTTCTTCCCATAGCACTTTGTTCTTGAGCTCGGGAATACGATATAGCCGGGTCCGAACCACGGTGCCCGGCGGGGAATGGATATAGTGCTCTACGATGTTAGTACGACCTGGCAGAGGGGAAAACACATCAGCAAACTCACGGACAGGGCACCCAGGCGTAGAGCCCACTGTTGCCGAGGCCACTTGCAGGCAGCTGCTGAGGTGAAGGGACTCCACCTGTTGCAGGAGCATTGTCAGGGCACCCCTGTCAGCTGCACGATCGGCATGTACCTCCTGCAGGCTTTCCTGCTGGAGGTTATAAACCCGCTGCAGGGCTTGGTGCTGCTGCACCAATTGGGAGAGAGGGGAAGGCTCCATGATTGCGGAAGTGTTGTCAGAAATTTATACCGGGTTTTGGCACCAATGTAGCACGCCAACGTGCTTGGTACGGAATAAATCTCGAAATTCACTTCCGGGTTGTTGGCTTTCTTGCCGGTTTTATTTTACAAACAAAAGAAATATAAAAATGCTCTTCAAGGTTCCCCCTCATGGGTTCACCCCAAACACAACAAACTAAAAAAACAAACTAACAGAATACCCAAATTAAACATTCAAAAGGAAATTCTCTCGTCTCATTTGCTGGTGCCGACTCTCGCTCTCCCCGCTTCTCGGACGCCGTCCTCTTAGGGATACTCACCCATTGATGATGGCTCATATGTTGCATTTGAAAGAAGGGCAATGGCCGTCGCAATTTTGTCAAGGCCACACACTCTTGCGATTTGGCATTTCTACTGATTTATTTTGGGGTTCTTTAGGGAAATAACCTATTGGTGATGGTTAATCTTTTTATTTCAGGGAACCAAGATTAAGATAATAACCCAATGTTTTCATTTTCAGTTCCTTTATCAGTTTTCATTCTCCGATCCTGACACCACTCTTAGCACCTGTAGCTGTGAGCATAACATCCCACTTTCTAGCATGTCTAAATTTCCCTTTATTCCAGCACAATGCAATCTACCGATGCCTCTCCGAGCACAACAGAAACGCGGGTAGGGATGCCCCCTCCACTGTTCATCCCTGAAAGATGTTCAACACAAAATTCCTCACAGCTTCTGACTGTTAAGAATTTGACAACCCCGCCTGCTGTGCAGCTCGCTGCTCACACCTTCTCACGGATAAATGAAATCTTCCATGCTCCAGCACAGCTGGCATCCCTTCTAAAGTGAGCCCTGCAAAAGTTTGCGGTCGTAGGCTGGCATTGATCGGCCTCGCAGAAGCAGAGGGCACTCTTCCACCTCCACCGTCCCCCACTCACTTCCTCTTTAAACTCCGTCCAGACGCAGAACAGCAGGATCATCCCTGAGTGTGTCTGGATGGCTTCATTTGCGGAACTTTCTCTCTGCGCACTGCCCAGTATCCACCGCCCACGTGGGTGAGATTTGCGGGACCAGTGATTGCAGATGAGAGAGAGAGAGCTCCTTGTGCTTGTGACCTTTAAATACAACCCCCCCCCCGCCCCCCGAGAATCCCTTTAGCAACCTGTCAGGACCCTCACACGATTAACGCTGTTAATAAAGTCCGACGACATCACTGGCCAATTGCACACTGTACTCAGTAACCTCTGGATTTTATTGCGTTTGGTAGATGGGAACAATGCATGCAATGAGAATACTGCAACGCTGTGTCGGACATTAGAAGGCCAATTCTGCCATTTCCATTTGCTTTGATGGATCAGAGTATTCAGACAACAGCCTCCCCCCTTGGGCTCAGGAATAGAATTAAAAAAAAAATTTAAACACTGCCTCATAAAACAGGCTATGTGTACTTATGAAGCTTGACCCCTCTGGTCCAGCAAGGGGTGTACACAAAGGAAAATGTCTCCGCATACCCCTGCCTGTTCCCTAAAAGCAAACCATTTACTGCTACTTATGTGACAGCTGTGGTCTGCTCAGTCTATTTAGATACAGGGTTTTTACCAAAGGGCCTACAAACATATACAAGTCAGCCGAGAGAAAGGTTTTGGAGTTTTGTAGTATATGCCTCTCAGGGTGATGGTGGGATGCATTTAATACAGGTTAAACTCCGGTTGAGCCCCATGGTACACCCTGAGAACTGGTATGTGAACCTGAAGAAAATCCATCCAGAGAGGCCTAAAACCATTTGATGAACACATGATTGCTAAGGTAATGCACGGGGGGTATAATAGATATAAATTTTTCTTACTTATATGATATATTATTCTTATTAAGTATGGAAGTACTGCCAGTTACTGCCACGGCTTTGTTCTCCAGCGTAAGTACTTTTGAATGTGTGTGGGCTTCAGTAATGAGGTGACTTGTCCCAGTTGCAAGGTGATTTGTTTTACATTAATTGGTGAAATAAATCAGGTAATGATGATTGTAGTACCTGACGGGCGGGGCAGCGGCTCTGGTAAATGAGGCACGGCTGTGCACGTGACCACTCCCTGTGCTGCTCATTAGCTGGTCGCTCATAATTAGCCACTTTCCGTGCACAGGTCCGCAGGACTCTCAGCAAGCCTCTCCCACATTGCTCCATTGTGTTACAAATCTGTCCATGCGTTCTGAGAAGAAACCACTTTACCCAGCTCAGTAAAGGGCCTTTGCATCCCATTAAGCAAGAATTATTGTCTGAGGGACACCAAAGTGTTATTTGGTCCACTTCAACCTTTGTGTGTGTTTGACTTTGTATGTGAGATTGTCTGTTTGGGGAAGGTGTTCATATGTTCATATGAATGCCTGTGTGTGTGTGTGTCTGTTTGTCTTTGTTGGTGCATGCCTGTCTGTGCATGTTTTTGTGAGAGTGTGTTTATGTGAATGCTTGTTCATTTGAATACCAAAGTAAATGTCAGGTAATTTGTGTGTGGGTGTGTGTGTGTCTGTGAGTGAGTGTGTGTGTGTGTGTGTGTGTGTGTGTGGTGTGTGTGTGTGTGTGTGTGTGTGTGTGTGTGTGTGTGTGTGTGTGTGTGGTGAATGCGTGTGTTTAAGTAAATGCCTGCTGTTTGTGTGTGTGTGTCCATCTGTTTGTCTGTCTTTCTGTCTGTGTCTGTGTGTGCTTGATTGCCTATGAGATGACGAGTGACTTAGTAGCAAAAATGAAGGATCCCACCCACGCTCATTTGCGAACAGAGACAAAAAACACACTCTTCCAAGAAATGGGTATGGGTGTAATGTTAATGAAGATGATGAGAGTGATGATTATTTTTAAACTGTTAGATTTACTTCAGTTAATGTAATGCCTGCCACAGCTACTCATCATACAGATGCCTGTCATTAGTCTGAATGGGTGACCCTTAAACAATTTTGCTCTTTGCTTTAAGAGTGTGCCTGGTTTGAATTAATTAGGACATTAAATGGCTCAATCTCTTCTCCTGAAGAGAAGGTTACAGTGTCCAGAATGGCATTTAATGTTATCCTAACAGTTAGGAGATAAGAGAGTCTATGCATATTACCAAAGGACAAATGTGTCCTGCATTTAATGTGGACTACTACAGATACTACAGGCTATGACAGTGTGTGTTTTTGCACAGATGAAGATCCCACAATTTTATGAATTTCCCATTTGCCCTTGGGCATTTACCAGATGCTGTCCAAATCTTGTTTATACTGTACATTTCATTTGTTTACTGTACATATACTACCGGTACTTTTTTAGCACTGAGAAATGGTTTTCTTAGCCACATGTAGTGCCATAACTGTTCGCACTTTTGCCAATAATAATCGCCCTTTTAAGTGTCAGAAACTGAATATACAACCAATCTATACAACCATCTGCCACACTTCTTCCATGTCTCTGTGTCAACAAAGCTTATTTAACCTCAAAATAAACCAATAATACTACAGTATTCACGAGTCACTGGTTGATAGTAAACTATCATGTAAACTGTTGCTAGTTGATTCTGATTTGAGTATTTGCAGCTAGAGTCAAATGACATGGGAGTTGCTGAAAGCTGGAACTGAAAGCTGTCGTGAAATGAATATGTTGATTTCACTCCATTATCACTCTATTAACTCACAAACCAACATGAAGTCAATGCTGTAAAGCATTATATATGTGTGCCGGGAATATTTGTATCTGTTAATTCCACGACAATAATTTTTTTTTTTTTAACTGTACAGTACACAATAATAGTTGCTTATGTTAATTGTATAGAAAATTTAAACAAATTTGCTTTAGTTGTTATCAAACGTATCTTGATTTTAAATTGAAAATTAAAGTTCATATGTACTATGTAAACAAAAAAAATAGTTAGAAATGTTTCATTTTAAAGTTTTATATTGTGTTTCTGAATAGTGTTGCTATTTTCTAATCTAAACCCCTTGCATGTCTGAGTCAGAATTTATTTCCTGGTCTATTTTCATCTCACAACGGGTACTAACTCAGTTAATTTAAGCGGCTTTTTCACTTCTTTACCGGTCATCGAAGGTAAAACGTTTGACGTTTTTTGTCCTAGAAATAGTTGTTTGTGCTGGCAGCCTGCCTTTAACCCAATATTAACTTCAGTAATCAAATGCGTTTTTTTCCCAGGTGAGGCAGGCTTTGGGAGATGGAGGTAAATGCAAATAGAGAGGGTGTCTAGTTCTTGCTCTGTACTTGTTGTGCGCAACTCTGTTGCAGTGTCCTTGATACGGGGGAGGGTTGAAATACATTAGCAGTCTTCCGCGAAGCCAAGGCTATACCTGTAGTCTCCTGATATTTAACCCTGGACTTAATTTGAGCTTTACAGTGATTACAGGCTGTCCCGAGGGACATCGATTGTCCGGCTCCTCTCCGACAAGCCCCACAATGCTGACGAATGAACTTGTAGCCCTGCCAGGTCCAATTAACGGTCCGTGCTGCACGGTCATGCTCATCCATTCTTTCCCAGGAAAGTTTAAAAACAAACTTTTAATCAAATTTCCGGAAAAGTCCCAGGTTAACTGGGCTGGGTGTCCCTCTGAATTGGTTTGCTGTGTCCTGGCCGGTGTCAGGCTTGGGAAATGACGCCTCTGAGTTGGGTCTGCCCCGTTTTTGGCGTTTTCCGCGTTGTGTGTCGGGCTTCCCGCTGACGGGATGCGGGAGCCACTGAGAGCAGTGCGGGGCAGGCAGTCTCTAAACGTCTACCTGACTCCCGCCCGACTTTGGTGTGAATGCATTCTCATTCTCTCTCTTTAGCGGTGGTCTTGGAGACGGCAAAAGAAGAAAAGTACCAAAGAGGTAACATGGAGGACTACACAGTGCCTTCAATGTCAATTGTGTGAAGGCATTTTGTCTGTGAGTGAGTAGAGCTGTTGTATTTGTAATCAAACTCTAGATGGTGAATCCTTGATGGGAGTGAGAAGGCGGTTTGCCTAGTCCTCCTTCCTGCCCCCCTGTGTCTGCTCATTACAAGCACATTGAGATTACCCTCAGAACCACATGATGCCTGTGACTCACCAGAGTGCTGTCCACAAAACAGTTTCACCAGATCCCCAAGGTCGAGATAAACAGCTCTGTTTTCTCCTCCTTTGATTCCACAAACGCAGTCATTAAATGGCAATTAAATCAAATGCAAGACTTTGCCAAAGAGGAAAAGACACAGACACAATAAGATGGGCGGGGCATAATGAAGTGGACAGAGAGCAGGTATCTACAAAGGGCATCAGGCTGAAAAGGATTAAAGGTTGCCTCAGGGAGCTATAATCACTGGCAGTTTTCTGGAACATAATGTGCCGCAGCGAGAGCCCGGTGCATGTTATAAAATGTACAGAGCCCAAATGTACAAGTGTTTGTATCTGTGTCGCTACCAATACATGTTGTAGGGTGGTATTGGAATCTTGTCAGTGGGTAATTGCTACCGCTGTAAATAAACATATTAGGCTATTTTTTTTTTATTTGTGTTTATTTTGATGATGATGATGATGATGATGATGACTATATATTATCACAGTAAGAGTCTTCTAGATCCGAGGAGCAACATTTCTCCAGTTTTAATGCAGTGTAAGTGTTGGTTATAGCTACGTTTAACTGCCAATACAACCCAAACTCATTGTTAAAAGTATGACAGTGTTACTATACCCTTTTCACAGCAGGATACAGAAACACTGCCCGCGCTGGATATCAGCCAGGATAGAAATTCTACGATGATATGACATCACATTGGAGTGCCAGCCACTGGTGTAACATCCTGCAGTCATTTTCTCTCCTCCTTTTACCCCACTACACATAATTCAGAACTTTCCATAATATTTAAATATCTAATTGCATTGCATTTTCATAAGCTCCTAATTTATTCAGATGTTTTAGCTGGGATGGATACATTGCATGCAATAACTTTCTTGTCAAAATCCTAGCCTAAGTGCCTTGAGTAAATAATGCTCAAAGTAACACTGAGAAATAATTATGAACTGAACAGTGAAATTGTCAGAAAATCTACCACAAATCTTGAATGGAATATTTGAACAAAGTAGCAAATATTTCTGCCAGCAGTTAACTAAAGACTCTAGAGAGGATTTTCCATTTGTTAAGATAATCTAAAGAGGTTTAATTTGAAGTCTTCTGGGACTTCTGGGATCGTATAACTCCATTCTTTTTTTTGTTTTCGTTTTTTGTTTGGTTTTCCTTCTTTCGATGCGTCTACAACTTCGTTGGATGTGAACAACGTCTTTTCTTTTTGTTTTTCAAGGCCGCAGGACTCTGTGTCCGGGAGCATGCCACTTGTCAGTAGGAGAATTGAACACAATGGGTTTCTTTTAGAATCACTGTTGTATACCATTGACTTAGCCGTGACTTTGAAAAACCACAAGAATAATTCATAGGCCTCACGAGTTTGGAGACCAGGAGAGCAAAAAAAAAAAACTGCATTCAGAACTCAGAATTCAATGAGGATAATTTGCACCCCTGGATTCCTTGACCTTTCCTCAACACTTTCTGGTCTTTGGAGAAAGTACATTTGACCGCAAAGATGCTCAAGGGGCAAGCTGTGATTGGTGGGCAGGATCCACCCCCGTACTGGCTGAGGCCTCTCCAGCAGCTCGATGTCCACTGCCCTCCAGCAGTCTCTCTCCATACTGTCCTCCCACCAGTTTCAGGGCGTTTTGGTTTTTGCCTTGGACTCATCATTCATCCACGTGGACGCAGGGCAAAGGTGGGCTCTTGACCTCCAGTGAAGCAAAAGGTCATCCTTGGTTTGCCTCCTCATTTGACATTCATGGTGTTGGTGGGCAGACAGCCACCTGCTTGGAGTCACAGGCCTGCTGCAAGATTTATTTCCTTATGAAGCTTATTTGCATAATGTGTGATCATTAAAAGTCAATTACTGTACCATGAGGATTGCTGTGGATTCTCTGAAAGGTGCATTATTGAAGTTTGTAAAAGTTGGAAAAACCCCACAGACACTGCAGAAACACACACATTTATTCGTTTTTATCTGCTAGGGGCTTGTGTTTTCATGTACAGCAGAGCAATGTTTGCCTTCATTGGTAAAACTAATTCTCATGGATGTTATAATGTGGTTGTGTATAAATGCATACATACATAATGCATAAAAGAGAGAGACCCTTTGATATTTTAAAAAGGCTGTTTCTTTTCCAATGAAAGTTTGCGGCTTTCTTCTGTGTCCTAAAGTACCCCTGTAGCTGTGTGTTGCCTATAAGAAAGGTCTATTTTCCAGAGAACACAGTCCCTTCATCTGGCTCTCCCTTAGGCTATACTGCCTGTCCTGTCCAACCGGGGGAGGTCTATGTGAGCGTGGGGAGGGGTGAAATGGGACAGGCATTCGGCGTGGAGGGGCACATTAATACAATCATCCTCCAGCCGGGAGGAGTGAGGTGGGGGGCACGGAAGGCAAGGTCCCTGCCAAAAGCCCGGCAGGTGTAGGTGCTAAGAACTTTGGCAGTCCTTGAGAAAGTGGCGGGGGGAGCGCTTCGTCTGCCGTGAAGATGTAGCATTGGAGTGCCATGTAAAGCCCTGCTGACCCTTCCCTCCTGCCCACATACAGTAGTGACCTGTCTCTGTCTGGGAGCTGTCCTTGTGACGGAATAAACAGACATGACCATTCAAGAGCTAAGCCAGAACTCTTCATGTTTTCAAAAAGCCTTTGCATTCAGTCATGGACTGCTATGGGTAATGAATAAGACAGCAACAGCCATAATTTATAAACACAGTTGCCAGCTGGCTCCCTGGCATTGACGATTCAGACATGACTGTGTTATTGTATAGTGTGGTATATTTTATGAAAATGTTTTCGGCACTTGCTTTGGTGACTCGGATGTGTACAAAACAGTGTTTAGAGGTCTTGATATGAGGGTAGGCATTGCCATGTGGGAACTTGGCAGCATCCCACTGTTATTTATATGTCATTGAGTACTATTAGGGCAGGCTGCATGTAAAAAGTGTGCAGCGCTTGGGGAAAAAAACAGCCGATACTTATACCTTGTTTTGTGGCAAATACTGCCCCCTGCTGGAAGAATAATTTCACAAACCTTTTCTCGTTGCTAATGACTGCATCCTCCGCCCTTGCTGTTTTAACAGCATGCCCTTCCCCATGCGCACCCACGTCTAACTAACAGAAATGTGAAAGTAAGCTTATTGTTCGGAATGAAGTGAATGCGTTAATAGAATGCGTGAATGCTCAATCAGCCATCAGACCCAGTCTCGGGGAGCAAGTTTCGGGCTCAGCCCTTTGCTGGCATCTCCCCAGCCCCACCACTCCCCTCACTTTCCCCTCAGAAAATTAAGGGTGTCACACATCTGGATCACTCCAGTGCCCTGGTCGATACCGTCCCGCATTGACCCGCTGTTGGCTGATGGCAAAATGTGCTGCATCTTAATTAGAATTATAAATTGAAAATAGGAAATCAATGAGTGCAAATGAAGTGCGGCACAAGTATGTATTCTTTGGTTGACATTGTCTCCGGACTGACGGTTGTTAGCTGTGACTGACCTCACGCGTCCATGCTGATACTTGGTTCAGTTATTCCCCTCGGTCTTTCAGGGGAGTGGCTTATTTGCATGTGTCTGCCTTCGGTTTTTGTTGCCCTCTTTAACATTTTGTTGTTGTCGTTGTTGTTGTTGTTGTTGTTGTTGTATGGAGTGAATTATTTATGGGGAGAGGCAGTGGACTGTGACAATGTACTGATGAAGACGCTCTGTAGGCTCTGTAGGTTTTTTGAACAAGATTTTGGTCTGCTGCGCTAGGTCCTAGCATTCCTCATTTAATTTCTGCATCATAACCCTTGCATTGCTTGCTTAATCATTTAAAATAAAATGTAAAAACGCTTTTCAAGTCAAGTAAAATTTGACTCTGATAGCATTTCCTAAAAAGGGTCAGTGCTGTTTAAAATAGGCTGCTGCTGGACACTGCAGATCTTCGTTGAATGGCTGTGACTGGCTGTATGTGGATCTGAGTCTCAGTCCTAAACAGAACCTGGAGGATTTACCTTACTGTAGATACAATAAACGATCAAACTAATGGACGTATTACGCAAAATGTCATAGCTATCTTTGTCTTATTGGAAAGGGGAAAATTTAAGCAATCAAAAAAATTTTTAAGATAAAAAAACCACAGCATGTGATAAAGGACTTATTGTGCTATTTCCATGTGCGCCCTCAGCACTTGGCTAAACAGAGTAAACAGTCCCTGAAACAGTTAAAAACCTGTTGGTAGCTCCGTGTTTTTACTGTGAGTTTGTCCAGTAAGAGTGCGTGTGATGAGCCCAGTCCTGCGCTGGGTTACGTTCCCCGGGGAACATGAGCTCACTGGGCCATGGCTGAGTTGAATTAGGCCAGGACAAATGATACGTCCAGCAGCTGAGCACACGTCTTTGAAAAAAGTGTAATTACTATTGGCTTTAGATTGTGTTTGTGTACTGGACTTATACTAACATTCATTAGGATCTCTTCAGTCTTTTTTGTTGTTGTTGTTGTTGCTGCTGCTGCCGCCATTCTGTCGATGTGCAATGAAATGACATGATAATCAGGGGGCCGTTCATGTGTGGGAATCTTTTACAGCAAGTTCTGTCAGGTGGGTTCTTTAAATTCACATTAAATAGTGCAACCAATTTTTATGAAGATAATGTTTGAAAGGTGTCTCCAGTCTCCACACATGTAATATTTCTTTAAAATGATTTTCCTTGACTACTATTTCACATTTTGCCACTTGTTAAAATAGACAAAGTAGATCAAACTGAAAAAGTAATGCAGAATCATGCTCATCTGACAAAGATGGCCTGTATATCACATTCCTGTGGGCCCGTAACTGATTGGGATGTAGATTTTATACTCTGCTGAATTAAAGACTTTGATAACAAATTCACCAAGTTTTGAAGTTTTTTTTTATTTTTATTTTTTTTGCTTACTCAATTAAATGCAGAAGCTTTTCTTTTGGATACTTTGAAATCTATTGATTGTTGAGCTGAGCAAAGAGTAATAAGATGTGCAAGAGCAGCTAGTGCCTTAATAGAGCAGCCTTTCCCTGTCACATCTTGGACTGAGAGTTTCTGGTCTCATCTTGTGCCTGGGGACTGTGTCTGTCCTGGAATAAACCTGGCACAGACATTAAACACATAGATAGACGTGTATTGTGTTTGATGTCCTCCCTGGGGTGTGTGGTCCTACGCCACTGGACTCTTAATTAAAAAAAAAGAGGGTGGGGGCAGGGGGTTGGGGG